>CM035162.1:132105639-132313660 GCA_020205615.1 Panax quinquefolius | reverse complement strand
GGTACGTAAAACAACTACAACTTTATTACAACAATTGTCGCGGCAAAATACAACAACACATATGTTGTGAGTTTTAATACCAACTATGCACTTATGTCCCAACTATGGACAACACCTCACAATGATACCTTACATAAAGGTACAATCTAGAACTGCTTTTAGAAATTAAAATCTTTGGGAAGTGCTCAAGGAAACCTTCGTATACGGGAGACCACGCGCCTAGGTTATGATAGATATCATATGCCCACAAAATTATCCTTGGTCAATCTAATAGACCCTCTATAAAAAACGAGAAGATTACTATCATATTCTTCCCAATGGTGTGTCTTCTCGACATATCATGATTTCCACCGCCTCTAATTGAGAATTATACTTCAACCAAACTCCAAGATTATATAGTAGTGCTTGTAAATATACTCGCTAGTGGATGAGCACAACCATGTCTAATGATGACACGAGGTCAGATGTCATTAGACATCTTCAGATGATAGTGGCAAAACACCCTTCCAAGTTAAATTCACCTCACCCTCAACATCTATAGACCACCATTCTATTTCCTCGCTATCCCCTTTCGACTCAGCCTACACTTTTATTACCGAAAGGAATTGTGAAGCAAAAAGGTGAGCACAACTAGCTCAATAAAGAATATTATGACTAAAGATAAATAAATTATCAATAGCCTTCATCAAGAATAAATCAAAGATTTAGAACATATGGTAGATGATAAACTTTTCAACCATAGTCGCAGTTAGTAACGAAAGCAATCCATTAGAAGAGTCAAATAGACTATAAAGTCTATTATCTTCTCCATGTTAAAAGTCCATCAACAATGTTTTATCCTCGTAATATTAATCAACAATTCCCGCCCACAATCACGCGTATAACTCATATAGTCGTAATTGTAATTCTAAATTCCTTTCTCATCCAGACAAAGTTAATTTTCATCACCGAAACATCAAAGATCATGGTTATACCAAATCACAGCTCATGTTCATAATCCTACTAATAAATTCATCTTTGCACCACGGCCAAAGATATTCATCAATGCATTCATCTTTGCACTACATGTCAAAGATATTCATCAATAATTCATCTTCGCACTAGGCCAAAGATATTCATCAATAAGTCATCTTTGTACTATGGGCCAAAGATATTCATATCTCAAAGAAATATATAATCTTTTCGTAATTTATATAAACAATAATTATAACCATGTTGATAAATTCACCTTTGCACTTAAGCCAAAGATATTCAATTATAAATTCAATAGTCATGATCATACCACCACAATTCAACTTTTCACCACCGCCAAAGAGAACCCTAGTCACGATCATATTAATACCCATCTTTACACTCAGTTGAAAGAGAATTTCAACATCGAAAGTTATAAAAAATGTTATATGTGATAATAAAATCAATATAATCAATATAGTTTTAAAAATAATATATAAATCAACTATAGTTTTAACTCTCATGAGTAATATTTCATAAATCAACTATGAAATTTGCATGTAAAAGAAACCAATTTGATAAAAGTTCAAATCAATATTTCAACTGCGATATCAAGAAATAATATCAACTCACGAAGAAAATAACATCCCTTTCAACTTTAAAATCATCATTATCCCTTACCTCAAAAAATTTCAGAATAATCACCGAATCTAACCGCATTATAGCAACACTCAAGATATCAAAATACTCACAAGAATACACTGAAGATAATATGAGAGAGAAAACTTCGGCCGGTGATTTTCAATTCTAACCTAAGACCCTATTTATAGAAAAATGCTTGAACACCAAAGCGTAAAATTTAATATAATATTAATATTTTCAAAACATATTCTTACGCGACACCTAACCAAATTGATTTTCACCATTAAACACATGCCCAAAATTGAAAAACGACACGCAGATTTGGAAAAACTTTCTTCTACAAAGTCAGAGAATCAATTTCCTATAAAAGTCGCGAGATTCGAATTTTCCGATAAAAGGGCTATTTATTATGAATTATCAAGTTATGGAAGTTCAAATAATTGATTTTTGAAAGTTTTAATTATTTTAATAACAAAACGCTTTTTTTTGATTTAGTCGACTATCGGTAATATGTTGATCTCGATTTAGTAATGAGGAATTTAATATATATTATATTAATATTATATTAAATTTTTCGCTTGTGTTCTAAGCAATTTCCTATAAATAGGTGCTTAGGTTAGAATTGAAAATCACACCGTAAACCCAAGTTTTTCTCTATTTCTCTCTATATTATCGAGTGTATTCGTGAGTATTTTGATATCTTCGAGTGTCGCTATACTATGCAAGTTCATTTAGCGTTATTCTAGTAAGCATCGCTTTTTTCGAGGTAAGTGGATAAAAGTGATTTTAATGGATCGAAAGGAATGTTATTTTTCTTCGTAGTTGATATTATTTCTTCAATATCATTATGTTGAAATATTGGTTTGAACTTTTATCAAATTTGAACTTTTTTATGCTCGGATTACTATTCATGAAGTTACTATTCACGAAGTTACTATTCATGATTTACTATTCACGAAGTTACTATTCATGAAATACTATTCATGAGTTACTATTCATGGGTACTATTCACTACAAAATTGGTTTCTTTTTCTAACCAAATTATAGTCGACGGCGAATATTACTCGAGATTAAAACTATGTATTGATTATATTGATTTTATTATCACATATAACATTTTTATAACCTCGATGTTGAAATTCTCTTTCACCGGAGTGTAAAGATGGGTAGATTATAGTGAAAAGTGAATCGGATCTGTGTATGATCGCTTAATTCATGAATTTATAATTGAATATCTTTAGCTTAAGTGTAAAGGTGAATTTATCAACATGGTTATAATTATTGCTTATATAACTTCCAAAAGATTATATATTTCTTCGAGATATGAATATCTTCGCCAATAGTACAAAGACGACTTATTGATGAATATCTTTGCCCAGAGTGCAAAGAGATGAATTATTGATGAATATCTTCGCATGTAGTGCAAAGATGGTCTGTTGATGAATATCTTCGCCCCCGTAGTGCAAAGATGAATTTATTAGTAGGATTATGAACATGAACTGTGATTTGGTATAACCATGATCTTTGATGTTTTCGTGATGAAAATTAACTCATTCCTGTAGATGAGGAAAGAAATTTAGAATTACAATTACGACTACGAAAGTTATACACGTGATTGTGGATGTGAATTGTTGATTAATGTTACTGTGGATAAAACATTGTTGATGGACTCTTAATACGGAGAAGATAATAGACTTTATAATCTATTTAACTCTTCTAATGGATCGCTTCGTCTACCGCGACTACGGTTGAAAAGTTTTATCATCTACCATATGTTCTAAATCTCGATTTATTATCGATGAAGACTATTGATAATTTATTTATCTTTAGTCATAATATTCTTTATCGAAGCTAGTCAGGTTTCACCCTTTTGCTTCACAATTCCTTTCGTGTAATAAAAGTGTAAATGGGTCCGGGGGATACGAGGAATAGTAATAGTGGTCTATAGATGTCGAGGGTGAGGTGAATTTAACTTGAAGGGTGTTTTGCCACTATCATACGAGATGTCTAATGACATACAACCTCAGATCATCATAAGATGTGGTCAGGCTCATCCACTTCATCAATATATTTACAAGCACTACCTATATAATCTTGGTGTTTGTTTGGAGTTTAATTCCCAATTAGAGACAAGTGGAGATAATGATATGTCAAGAGAAGACTCATCATCGGGAAGAATATGATAGTAATCTTCTCGCTTTTCTTTGGGGGTCTATCGGGTCAACCAAGGATAATTTTGTGGGCATATGATATCTATCATAACCTGTACGCATGGCCTCCCATGTAATGTAAGGTTTTCTTGAGCACTTCCCAAAGATTTTAATTTCTAAAACAGCTTCTAGATTGTACCTTTATGTAAGGTATCATCGTGAGGTGTTATCCATAAGCCAGACATGAGTCATAGTTGGTATTAAAACTCACAACATACGTGTTGTTGTATTTTGCACTAAAATTGTTGTAATAAAGTTGTAGTTGTTTTCTCTGCACTCATGTATTTGGCGCACTCGTAATGGGTTCGATGGAATGGACCTATTTTGGGGGCCACAAAGATGTGCCAAGATTTTCACGGATACATTCGTGATTAAATTTTCCTTCTGTCTAAATTTTCAACAAGGTTATGTATATATATATATAATATTACATACATACATTATTTAACATATAATATATAAACATATCTATATATATGTGTGTGTAATAATAAGGATAACTCCATCCTGACCCCTTTTTTTTCTTTCTCTCCCACCAACCGTGACAACATATCAACCATCATCTTTCACTGAATAGTGAGGACTACTAATGCACCATCTAAGACCATCACTGTTCCTCGACTAGTCCCATTACGCTCTCATTTCAAGAGAATAAAGTGAAAGAAAAGGGTGAGCTCAACTAGCCCAGTAAGAAAATATTATGACTAAGATAATGCAGAATAATTTATCGTTAGCCTTCAACAGTGTTAAACTTATAAAATATAATAACTATCAAGTTTAACTGCAGCGGAACAAGCAATCCATTAGAAGAGTCAAGTATGGAATAAAATCTATTATTTTCTATGATTTAAAAGGTTTTTCATCACTTTTATCGCTAGGACTCAGCTTAATAAATAATCCACATCATCGAATCACCCCTGCACTACGGCCAAGGATATTCTTTAAGATCACGACCATTTAATTATCCATGCACTACTACTTAAGATAATCATGTTTTCATCAACTATCCCGATCATGCCATAAAACAAATCATCTTCAGACTACTACCAAAGAGAATCCATAGCCATATTCATACCAAAATCGTCCATCAATGCACTACGCCAATGAGGACTTTTTCCACATCATTTGTAACATTACGGTTATGATTATACCGAATAATCCTCGGTCATAATCATACCAAGTCCATCTATGCACCACTGTGCCACAGATGACTTTCAACATAATATAAACATGAGGATGATGACAATGATATAAGAATTCAATAAAACAAGTTCAAGAATTAATTTATCCAGGAACTGATAACGTTCAAATTGTCAACATTATACTGCTTTGTAGAGTAAAATTCAAGAATGCTCAGAAGAATATTTCCATGAAAAGATACTGGATGAAGCGCAAATATCAAGGATATTCCACTAATTTCATGGAGTATAGAAGTTAAAGTTTTAACCAACTGAGTATAATAAAGAATGGAATAACAAAAGAAATCACCATACATGCAATAGACCGCACAGGCAGGTTATTCCAACAGAATAATAATTAACGGAACCAGTCCGGCCAGAAATGCACAGATAGGATATTTCAAAGAATAATAATAAAGAATGGAACCAGTCCCGTAGAAACGCACGCATGTGATATTTCGACGTAATAATAAATAATGGAACTGTGTCCGGCATAAACGCGACGCATGACAGGATATTACGGCTGAATAATAAATAATGGAATCAGTCCCAGTAAACGCACGATGTGATATATTCCGAGCGTAATAATAAATAATGAAATAATGTAAGAATTTCACCAAGTATAGGTAGCCAGCGATACAAAGTTATTCCAATGTAATAATAAATAATGGAATAACAGAAGTTCTCTTCATGAATACAAAAGAAATAATACCCCTTACGAATATTAAACGAAAATAATTTAATGGAGTATAGAAGTTAAAGTTTTAACCAACTGAGTATAATAAAGAATGGAATAACAAAAGAAATCACCATGCATTCGATAGACCGCACAGGCAAGTTATTCCAACAGAATAATAAATAACGGAACCAGGTCTGGCGTAAAACGCACTGTGACGCCCCCAAAATAGGTCCATTCCACCCAACCCATTATGAGTCGCCAAATACATGGTACAAAAATAAATACAACTTCAAAGAATGTCTGACAACACATATCTTTGTGAGTTTGAATACAGCTATTGTCTAATAGAGTATAAAAACTCAAAAGGAGTCCTTATTACAATTATTGATACACTATTTCACAGAATAGTGAGGACTACTAATGCAACCATCTGGACCGTCAATCCATTCCCCGACTAGTCCCAGCTATATTCTCATTTCCTGAAGAAAACAGTGAAAGAAAGGGCGAGCTCAACTAGCCCAGTGAGAAATATTATGACTAAGATAATATACAACAAATTATCATTAGTCTTCAATAGTATAACAACCGATAAAATATAATAGACAACAAGTTTTAAATCAACAATTGCAGCGGAATAAACAATCCATTAGAAGAGTCAAGTAAATTATAAAATCTACTATCTTCTATGATTTAAAAAGTTTTTCATAATCTTTATTGCTGAGACTCAGCTAAAAAAATAATCCACATCATTAAATCATCCCTGCACTACAGGCCAATGATATTCTTTAGTATCA
Organism: Panax quinquefolius; assembly: GCA_020205615.1. Lineage (NCBI taxonomy): Eukaryota > Viridiplantae > Streptophyta > Magnoliopsida > Apiales > Araliaceae > Panax > Panax quinquefolius. Next base: position 132,307,206 of record CM035162.1, on the reverse strand, counting down.
CGACCACGAATTATCCATGCACTACGGGCCAAGGATATTCGTGTATTCATCAACGGTCCTGATCATGCCATAAAACAATTCATCTTTCCACTACGGCTAAAGAGAATCCATAGCCATAATCATACCAAAAAAATGTCCATCAATGCACTACGGGCCAATGAGGACTTTTACCACATCATTTGTAACATTACGATCATGATTATACCGAATAATCCCTGATCATAATCATACCAAGTCCATCTATGCACTACAGGCCACAGATGACTTTCAACAGTTGGTCATGTTCATCTCAACACCTGTTCATCTTTGCACTACGGGTCAAAGATATTTATCAGGTAATCATTTATCTTTGCACTACAGGCCAAAGATATTCATCAGTTAATCATTTATCTAGGACTGAGGATGATGAAAAACATTTTAGAGAACGAATCCAGTAAGATAAAAGATCAAATATTAAGGATTCAGACATGGTTTATCCAAGTTCAATAATACTCCGAAATAACCTATTTTGAAGCAGAATTCAAAAATAGTGATCAAAACATGGATACAATCAAAGATAGTAACCATAATAAATAACTTGGACAAAAAGAAGAAAATTTCATTTTTGGTGAATAGGTCAGATTCGTGAATAAAGGTCGTGATACGTGAATAAGAATCTCAGATACACCAAAAAGATAAAAATTCCACAAGAAGAATCATCATGCTTCGTGAATAGTACTCGTGAATAGTAACTCATGAATAATAACTCCGACATGAAAAGTTCTAAATTCGATAAAAAATTCAGATCAATATTTCAGCATAATGATATTGAAAAAAAAATATCATTTGCGAAGAAAATAACACCCCTTACGAATATTAAATGAAAATAATATTTCTTGCGAATATTGAACGAAATAATATTCATACGAATACGAAAAATAATATTTCTTTAGAATATGAAATAAATAATACCCCCTTACCTCAAAAAAAGACAAGATTTGACCGAATACTAGATATAGTCTTTGAAGGAACTTGCACCAGATAGCAACACTCAAAGTATCAAAATACTCACAAGAATACGCCGATAATAAAGAGAGAGAAAGAGAAAGCTTATATTTCGGTGTGATTTTCAATTCTAACTTAGCCCTCTATTTATAGGAAAATGTTAAGACGTCAAGCAGACTTGACCACTGAACCTCGATGGCTTTTACTCACACTATTCCCACCCACCACATTTGAATAAAAATTCCAAAGACATTTCTCACCAACCAAAAGTGGGGTCCACAATTCTAGAATTTTCCACCAAAATGAAAAATTCGAAACTTCAACAATTTCTCGAACCGGTCACCTCTTAAAATTCATAACAAATCATACGCTCATTTTAACGGTTCAAAATTTGTGGACATATACTCAATTTATATATGTATAACATATCCAAAAATCACAATGATCCAACTACGATTAAAAATTATAACTCACATAATATATCTCAAAAATAATTTGGTTTAATTTTTAATACTCCATTCAAACAAAAATACCGATAAAACACCTCAACATTAACTCCTTCATTTTTAACCACAATAAATATATCCAACATTTATATCCACATAAAATAATTATTTCCTTATCATATGAATCAATAATTAATTATTCACAAATAATATTACAGAATCACATTTATGACAACTAGGCCATTCCCAGGAAGAGGGCTTTCCAATAAGGATTTCTCCTCATCTTGCGCCGCAATTAAGTGACCAAACCTCTCCTCGATGTAACTTTCTAGACATTGTCAATAATGCTATCTAATAATATTATTTAAATAATATGAATTATTGATCCGATAATGGAGATATCTTGTGCTTGATGACAATTATTGAACAACAATAATATAAAATATCAACGCAAAGAATTATTGAATCAATAAAATAAAATATTGAATAAAGAATAACCGTGACAATTATCGAGTAGTGCTTCTTCACGTAAGGATCAATAATTCAACAATATGCGCAATACCGTAGTGCCATCTTTGTGCAACCACGCCAGACATCGTATTTTAACCACCGGGTATTCCAACAGTTTTAACAGAATAACAACGCCAAGTTATTTATAACAACCCAAACTTTGTCATTTTCTTCATCCAACGGTTATCCATTATGGGGCCCACAAATGGTCGCTATTGGGTGCATTTAATATTCCCCGACGTAAAGAATATTCCACGACCAAACGAATATTCCCCGATAACAATGAATATTATATAACAACTTGCATACTTTGCAAAATTTATAAATACTACCCACAACTGTAACATTATCTCAAATCCACACTATAATATTCAAAAAAAATTATTTCGAGAAAATTAAATATTTATTCATAAAACGGGGTCTCACACGCACGCATGTGATATTCCAATGTAATAATAAAGAATGGAACTGTGTCCCCACAGAAAACGCACCGGAGAGGATATTCCAACAGTAATAATAAATAACGGAACCAGGTACGTAAAATGCATGTATGTAAGAATATTCCAAGAGAATAATAAATAACGGAACCAGTCCCACAGAAACGCATGCATATGATATTCCAAATGTAATAATAAAGAATGGAATATTAGAAGAATTTCACCATGTATGTAAAGACTTTACATGTAAAAGTTATTCCAACATAATAATAAAGAATGAAATAATGAAGAATTTCACCAAGTATAGGTGGTAGCTTGGCGATATCAAAAGTTATTCCAATGTAAATAATAAAAATGGAATAATGAAGTTCTTTCATAAATAAGAAAGAAAGAGTACCCTTTACGAGTACAACAAATAATATTCCCTACCTTAGAAAGAAGAGTCTTTGGATATAAAGTAGTGAAGAAGTAGAACACTTTTCTTCTTTCTCTCTATAGTTTCTCTCTCTAGAGTTTCAGTGAATTCGTAAGAAATAATGAAGGAATGAGCTTCTATTTATAGAAAAATAGACGCGATAGTAACTAACTCATGAACGGTCCAGATTGATTTACTTTTAATCGACTATCCATATTTAAAGCAAAATCTTTTAAATAAAATATAATATATTCTATTTATAATCTAATAAAACGAATAACTTTATAAAAGATTTTACTATACAAACACTACGCAGTACTTATATGCAAATACTATGCATAATAAAATATAATATATTCTAATTATTATCTAATAAAATGTATAACTTTATAAAAGTATTCTTTTATATAAAAAGATTTTACTACGCAAAACACTACGCATGACTATGCAAAACACTATGATAATAAAATATAATATATTCTAATTATTGTCTAATAAAAATGATAACTTTATAAAAGTATTTTTTTTTATATAAAAAGATTTTACTACGCAAAAATACTGTGTATACATCTATGCAACATTACGCATAATAGAATATAATATAATCTATTTATAGAATAACTTTATAAAAGTTTTCATTTTATATAAAAAGATTTTACTATTAAAACTTTACACCAACGATCCATATTGATTTACTATTATAATTTCAACCAACTATTCGAAAAATTAGCACATCTCCTCATGGAATAATATTACCCAAAAATGATTTGGACCAAAAGAAATATATTTTTCGGGTAAATAGTACCCCATGAATAGTACTTCGGGAATAATACCCTGTGAATAGTACCCCGACATAAAAAATGTCCCAAATACCCGAGTGAATAATACTAGAGTGAATAGTAATCGGGTGAATAATAACTCGTGAATATTAACTCGTGAATAGTACTCCGACATGAAAAATACCCCAAATATCCGAGTGAATAATATTCGGGTGAATAGTAATTTAGGTGAATAGTAATCCATGAATAGTAACTCGTGAATAGTACTCCGACACAAAAAGTACCCCAAATACTCGAGTGAACAATACTAGAGTAAATAGTAACTGGGTATTTTATGACAACTTGTCTACTTTGAAAAAATTTCATATATCACCCTTAACTTTAAACTTTTATCAATTCAACTATTTATCAAAATAGAAAAATTGAATACTTTTATTTCATAAAATTCGGGGTCTCACACCCTTAACTTTAAACTTTTATCAATTTAACTATTTACCAAAATAGAAAAATTGAATACTTTTATTTCATAAAATTCGGGGTCTCACAATAGTAATAACTAATATGAATATTAATGCTAGTATTACTATTATTCTTATTAATATAAATTAATATTAATAATATTAATATTAATATTATTAATATTACTAACTAATATTTCATTGTAATTTAAGCTTTTAATTTTTGTCCAGCTCAATTTGAAACTCGACCAAGATTCATATGAATAGATCGACTATGAAAACAAGCAAGCAGATCATAATTGATTCCAAGAATTTATAAGAATAATATAAATTAGTTAGTAATATTAATAATATTAATATTAATATTATTAATATTTATATTTATTTTAATAAGAATAATAGTAATATTAGTGTTAATATTCATATTAGTTATTACTATTATTAATATTAATATTACTAACTAATATTTCATTGTAATTTAAGCTTTTAATTTTTGTCCAGCTCAATTTGAAACTCGATCAAGATTCATATGAATAGATCGACTATGAAAACAAGCAAGCAGAGCAGAATTGATTCCAAGAATTTCTAAGAATAATATAAATTAGTTAGTAATATTAATAATATTAATATTTATATTTATTTTAATAAGAATAATAGTACTATTAGTGTTAATATTCATATTAGTTATTACTATTATTAATATTAATATTATTAATACTAATATTATAAATTATTAATATTAATGATATTAAAAAAATATTATTATTAATATAAATATTATAAATACTAATATTAATAATATTAAAAAATAATAATATAAATAATAATATGCCGCTACAACTTATAATGACTGAGATAATTAAAAATAAACATGTCCAACCGCTACAAACTATTTTACTATCATGTTGTCATCGATGGGGATCCAATCTATCTATCTATTTATCTAATAAAATACAAATGATTTTGAATTTTCCGCTCTCTCAATAAATTATTTGGGTCGTCCAAAGTTTGAAATAAATCTCACCATCCATCTATCTAATAAAATACAAATGATTTTAAATTTTTTGCTCACTCAATAAATCTTCTAAACCGTCCAAAATTTAAGATAAATATATATATTGGCATGCGGGTCAGTTTAATCCGGAAAACCGTTGAGAAAGGGTCTAACGAGTCTCAGTAGATAATCTCAACAGCATAAAATATCTCTCACGCTGCTGCTAACTTGTTTGGGTAATGTTGCCAGTAATAACTAATCACAATACCATGGAAATGTGCTCCTCCTATCCCGTTTCCCAAACTCTTTCTTGCACTTCCTTCGCTCGATATTTCGCCGGAAATCGGATTTCCGGCAAGCAATGGCACGTGGGTCATGTAAAAGCTAAAGCCTTTAAGAGACCCAAAAAGCTTTCTTTGTGTTGCATTAATGGGCGGAATAAGAGTTTGCAAATGGCAGATAAGTCTGTTTCTTCAGGGTCCTTGAGGGGCTCTTCCATTCTCTCTCCAATGGCTCTTGGCTCGGTATGAACCCATAACTGTAAGACAGAAATCTTCTGTATGAAGCCCTTCTACTGATTTTGGGTGTTATAAGATAATTTGCCTGATATATTGCGCTAATTTTGATTATGCGATTGTAAGAAGTTATCTGTTGGCTAGTTCATAATTATTGTGATATGGGTTTTATTTAGTTACTCTAAATCTGCAATACTGCAGTCACATTCACCCAATTGTTTGAGGTAAGATTTTGGCTCATATTGGGTTTTTTTCCAATTAATTAAAAAAAAATTGGATTTGATTATAAACTTACACATTCAGAATGGTATTTAATTTTAACAAGTAAAGTGGGAGGAGGAATTAGTTTATTTTCCTAGGGGTTTGAAGTCTGTCCTGCAGAATTTTCAGGAATAAATACTTAGCATAAGTTTGGGCTTGTAGTTGTGGAAGTCTATCAATTCTTAATGACGGATACTGCACCACAAAAAATAGGTTAATAGGATTATATAAGTCAATCCCTCTAACTACCGTTGATTGCAAGGTACCAAAATAATACTCTAAGGTACACTTCCTAGGCTTTCATCTGAATTAAGTACTAGTAGAAGAAACTATTAGGATGCTTATTTCTGTGTGAAGGTGGATGATTCGGTAACTGCTACATCCTTCCTTCCTCTTCTTCGCAAGGATGATCCACTAGCTCAGTGGCTGGCCTTAGTTCCCATAAGTTACAGGAAAGAACTTAGAATATAGTTCAAAGTAGAACTTAGAATACAATAACAAGAAGAACACAGAATATAGTTCAATATTAGAAGTAGTAGATCAAAAAATGTTAAGGTGACTTGATAAAAGTGTATCTGCATTATATGTTGGTTTACACTTTACACTGAATATGAGTTGTCTATTAGTTGTGAAGCTACGTCTTTTGAACTATACTATTATACCTCTTATATTATTTGTGCTTAATGTTTCTCTGCCTCGCCTTACAATTTACTGATATTAATATATTAATATTTTAATCGGCATCACTTAACAGGATTTGTGTACATATGTGCATCTACTAAACAGTGCTTGGCATGCATATCTTATACTAATATGCATTATCTGAGGTAAATTTCCTTGCTTGGAGGTCGTATGAAATTTTGACCAGTGGTTTGGTTTGCAGAATGTAAGTGAAGATACAGATGACATGTTTGATGACTTATTTAAAAAATATGGAAAGGTGGTCTATACAAGAAATGACCAAAAATCTCCTATAGCAGAAGTTGATGATGATGCCGAAAGCTTGTCCTGTAAGCTCATCTCCCCATAGATTATAAGGATTGCACTTTTTAATTGACATTTTCTCTCATTCTGTTATTTGCTTATTGACTATTTCCTATTTTCTTTCCCTCCTACTACCCTACTACCCTACTACAATTATAGTCTCTTTAAGTATCTTACAACTGCTATAACTATTACCTTCATCAGTAATACCATCACATTCTTATATGGTATTAGGTATATGACTCTGCATTACTGCATAGCATTGTCTTTTGACCTTTCTGCCTATCCACAATAACTTCATTGAAATGCCTTTGGACCTATTCCCACTGTTTGCTTGCCGCAAACATATGATTTTATTCTTTGTTACGTGGTGCTTCATGATCAACCAAAAACCTTACAGGTAATCATGACAGTTCGCTTGTTTATGTAGTTATGTAGTGTACGTACTATCCAAACAAAATATATGTGAGGGAATACGTCCTTGACAATTAAAAACTAGATCTGTCCTAAGAAGGGTGGGACCACGGTTTATTTGGTCCTCACTAATTTTTGTGGAAGTTTAAAGGATAAATAGAAATTAGTCTGCATGCACAATTATGCTAGTACTTCAGAAATATCTTGAGTTAAAAGTCTCACCTAGCAGTCCATTTGATCTGCTATATTGGGTAAGATTTCAGCTCTACTGATGTGTTGTAGCTTTCTCAGTAGATTTGCGTGTCATTCTACATTTAAAAAAAAAAAATCAAGTCCTTACCTCTTTTTTAAAATTGATTTTGCTAACGAGTTTGTTGATTTATGTAAGCATGCAACCTATCATATCAGTTAATTGCATGATTTACTGTATACCTAATTATTGACAGTTTTCTACTATGTGCAGTTGCTGTAAAAGTGGCTAAGGTTGCAAGTGATGTGAAGGCTGCAGATATAAGGGTCCTCTTTGTGAAGCCTCTTGTGTACTGGACTCGTTTTTTTATAATTACGACTGCATTTTCTCGCCCTCAAATTGATGCTATTGGGTATGAATAATATGATCTATATACCAAGTATTTGAATTTTTGCCTAGATTAAGATAAAATACCAAGCCAGTACTTTCAGTGAGTCTCAATCAAAGAACGAGATGAAGGGTGCGAGTTTTTTGAGTTGAACAATATTTATTTATGTTTTGATGTAGGTCAAAAATAAAAGATCTGGCTGAGAAAGAGTATGGAAAAGTTGCAACGGGGGACGCAAAGCCCAACTCGTGGACCTTATTAGACTTTGGTAAGTGTTTATTGTTTACTTTAGCTCCCACCTGGTAAGGCCTTTTTTGATCTGTGCTTCAACTCAAAACACACCAGTATGAAGTGGACTCAGCTCATGACACAGCCTTTTGTGATGCTGATGCATTGATCTGAGAATATCTGATTAGTATTGGCATTATTAACTAGAAAAATAGATGTCAATTCATCATCATAAGTTTATTTGGCAGCATTGTGGTTGCTTTCTCTCAAGTATGAATTCGTTCTGCCATTTAGTTTTTTACACTAGCCAAGTTTCATCGTTTCATCATCAGCAGAAACTTCTTCAGTGAATTTCTTTGCTGTCTCCCCAAGAATAGGTTTATTTAGTGAGCTACGTAGGCCGACCGACAAAATGATCAATCTCCTATTATTCTTCTTTTGTCCTTTCTCTCGTGTCTTTCTTTTTCCAACCAAACGGTAGTAAAATAATGGTCCTGGAATCATAATTACTTCTAATATTCATTAACATTCTTTCTATGCTGCCAGCCTATCAGTTTACGTAAATGTAAGGAAGACGGGTGGTGATAAGACATAGATTTTAATTGGTTTTTTGGCATGTTCCATCATCTTACATATACATATATGCATGTAGAAAACTTGTATAAAGTTTCTTTAATCTAAATTAATTCTTATTCTGATTACCTCCTATATGAATGGCACAAACTGTGTGAAAATGAGTCGAACACGGTTTTATACGAGACTCCTCATATTTGATTCCTTTCATACGTGGATAAATTGGGGATAAATGTTTTTTTCATCTCTCTACTTTAAGTCAAGTTACAGTTAACTAACTCAACTTTTTTTTCTAACGGTCAACTAACTATACTTTACTTTTCTAACACAAATTTGAATTTCCCTTCAGCGGCGTTAAGTATTTTAACAGAATATTGACGTGAAAATGCCACATATTTACTGAATCCTAGTTGGAAACTTCTTTTTGACGTGTAAGTTAATGCCCACCTAATAAAGACCAACCCACCACCCGTTAACCCATTAACCTGACTCAAACATTCCAATAATTTCTATTCAATAATATAATAAGGGAAAAATGTATATACACAACGGTATGTAGTAGATACGACGCTATAATGACGATTTTTTTGAGTTATGGCAGCAGTTTAACTGTAACATAGATATTCTGCTCTATGGCGACAGTTGAATCGTCGCTATAGCCCAAAAAACACGTCGCCATAGCACGACTGTGTACTACACAACTGTGTATATACATATAGCTCATATAATAAATTAAACATAATATCAAAATGCATTTCATCTTCCTCATCTGAAAACCCAGGAAAAATCCCTAACCAAAATAACTTACAACCCATTATTCATCATCTTCTTCTCCCCAAACAAAATATCACCAAACAAAATCATCTACATACATTAAATTTTCAAAAACAAAACCAACAAAATAATTAAAGAATCTGTAAACCAACAAAAAATTGAAGAATTTGTGGTTGTGAATCAAAGAAGTTCATATCTGACCGTTGTTGGTGAGCTTCAGATAATGGAAAAAATTGACTGATCCGAACGATTGCAAGGATGAAGTTGACGATGACGACAATAACCCATAAAATTATCTTCTTGAGCTCTTTTCAACAAAGATGCCTATTTCACCCTTCAACACTCATCATTATCGATCCCAGATGCATATATATATATATATATATATATATACATCATCGATCCCAGATGCATATATATATATATATATATATATATATATATATAAACATATATATACACGATTATATAAAAGTGTAGGTATGAAGAGGGAGTGTAAAATTGACAAATTTTAATAAATTAATTGGGTTTCTTCCAATAATTATTACAAATTTCAGTTTTAAGCCACCACCATTAGCATTCCAACAAAATCAAACACTACCCACATAATAATAAAAAAAAGGAGTAGAAAATGAGAAAAATGCGAGTATACCTTCAGATCTTATTGCCTTTGCCGACCTGGTACATGCCCCAAGAGAAAGTACTCAAAGCAGCAAAAAAGGTGGCGACGGCGTTGGGACCCTTGTTGGGGATTAAAGAGCCTTGATGTTGGGAGGATGGGCTTTGCCGGTTTGACCACAGTTGTGGCGGCGACAGAGTTCCGGCGGCGACATAGTGGAAGTGGGGTTTTGTGTTGTGATGTTAGCCATGGATTAATGGCTTGATCGTTCACCCAAATCCAAACCTCAACTCAGATTCGCCACCTAAATCAAAACCAAATCCAGATCCATAAATTTTTTATTTTCTCCATAAATTTTTCCCTTAGATCAACATAATGAAAGCCACGTGGATAATCCTCGACACGAGCTATTTTTTACAAGTCAACTGCTTATTTGTATATTTCCGTTTAAAGTCAAAGGACTTAACGGTTTTTGTAACGATTTGTAAGAAAAGTAAAGTATAGTTAGTTGACTGTAAGAAAAAGAAGTTGAGTTAGCTGATTGTAAGTTAACCTAAAATAGAGTAATAAAAAAAGCATTTAACCTTTATAAATTGCAATATGTGAATATCGAACGACCACCTATAGATTGACTGGTTCTGGTAGCTCTATTTTTGTATTGGTTGCCTTTTGCAAGACATTGAAGTACAGACCAAATATTCTTAGTTCCACTTATTGCTGATATAATTAAAATTGTCAATTCCAGGCGATGTAGTTGTCCACATATTTCTTCCAGAACAACGAGCTTTCTACAACTTAGAAGAGTTCTATGCCAATGCTACACTTATGGAGCTACCATTTGAAAACCAACAACAATTCCTCAGTTGAACAGGCTTCTAAAATGTGCCCAAAAACCGAGACTTTGATGATGGATAGATGTGTTTGCCAACGTGAGAATGGCAGTGTAATATTTGCCTGGTTGATTAGTCTGAGGTCAGACTAATCAGAACGGATATGAAGAGGCGGTTGTACTTTTTCAGGAATTTCCATGCTTAGCTTGCTTCAGTGAGGTGATATTTGGCATCACTATGAATGAGTGATGAAGTGTATGCATAGCATAAAAATGTTGTAGTTGTTAGGAAGATTGTAGAATATGCCAAATCAAATTATTTTCTACGCCTGTGTATTTTTACTTCCTGGCTTGTAACTCAAGTCTGCAACAGACATCAGAGATTATAGGAAGATTGAGGCGCTTGCTTAACAGCAGAGCATTATCTCGACTGAATGCCAATGGTAATCAAATTATTTTCTAGATTTATTCTGAATGAATATATATATATATATATATATATATATATATGAACAAATTGCATAGTTTGGAAATGTTCTTTGGACTTGAATTTTTCTGCATAAAACTTTAGCATGCTACATATTTTCAGTATTTTATGTTTCTGGGACTTAAAATACACACATTCTTGCTTGTGATAAACTTAGATTTTAAAGTCAATAAACAGTCAAACTCATGGTGACCTTAACCATGCTCTAAATCCAGACAATTAGTTTGACTCCTCCTCATTCTTCTCAATCGCAAAGAAAAATCAGTCATATCTATGAGCAACAAAAGCTTGATTGAAAAACTATATTTATCCAAAAAGAGAATCAAGTGCAGCAAAAATAGTCGACTGAGCTTGGTTTTAGTATTATTATTACAAAATTGGGTCGCTGCTGATTCATAAAAAGATGCGATGCAGTAGCTGAATGCAGAACAGAAATACCATATTACTGACCATCTTGGGCTGGAGAGAAATTGAAATTTGGGAAATTTTGCCTGTTGAAAAGCTGATCAGTGGTGCACGAAGTCATCAACTGGTACTGAGATTCAACTCCATGGCCAGCCGCCCTCATTTCTGAACAATTGAGACTGTAATATCTGACAGATAACATAGCCTGCAGTAGCTTGGTACAGAGAGAGTCCAGGGTAAATTATTGCTTCTTGGGGACCAAGATCCCCATCCACAAGAACCCAGCGACCATCTGCCTTAACCTGATGCTCATGACCAGAAAACATAACCAACTGGCCATCCTCTAGGGTTGTCACAAACAGGTGTTGAGCTCCCCTGAAATGATGGCCTTACATGACAAGAAACAGACAGCACTGAGAATGATATTTCACGGTCTCTTAAGGGAACATTGTCAAGTATTTCAGAAAACGCAGAGCTTCACAGATTCAAATAGAAGCTGATTGCATCCAATATATCCCTAGCTGCTTTTCCAAGTAGCACAAATATGTCTGCCAAGCCTGCCGGAGGGAACTCAATTTCATTGTTACGCCCTGTGGAAGTCGGAAGTTTCTTGCCAGAATTTGGCGTGCTAGTCAAAAATGTTGGTAATAATTCACCATTCATTTTATTACCATCTCTAGTCCACCGACTAACAATGTATTTAGCAGTGTTCAACACTTTTTGTAAACATATATCTTAAAATGTGTCTACGAAGCATATCAGAATATTCAAATTTTATTTAGCAAAAAAAATAAATAATAATATTCAAATTTTTGACAAATACAAGTGATTTGTCCAGTTTGAAGATGGTTGACAACAGTAAAGTTCCTCCTCCGTTCTTCATTGATTTGCGCCTTGTATACTCCATATGTCTTCGTCTCAGACAACGTTAACTTAGGGATCTTCTTCATGATAAACATATGAGATTTTACTATTTCAATCTGAAAGCGTCTGAACATCTCCTTTGTATATATTCATGCACCATGTATTTCTAACGGTGACTTAACAGTCATAATTCGCTTCCGGTGTCAGGTTGAGTAGTCAGCTTTCCTCTATCTCAATATTGTTTGTCTGTTTCTCAATGATTTTTTGTGAATTTATTATAAATTGCTCGTTGTACTATTCACATAGTTGTCGAATAAACTATTCATTCCCTCACTCCTAGAGGCAATCGACAAAATACCTCTTTAAATAAGTCTTGACCAATTTAGAGAGTTCAGGGAAAATTTTATAAGCTATGATAGATCAAGAATCTATCCACAAAATACATGCGATGTGATTATTATCATCTCTTTTGACAATATAAAAAAAATTTAAGAGGACTCTAAGATTTAGGTTTTATCAAATATTGGAAGGCAATCTACTATGTCATTCTTATATCGCGCACCATTTTCCATTTCTCCTCATATTTCACTGAAGACATTCATCATTCTACTTTATCCAACTCCAGCATTATTTAAGGTTTCATTTAACATTCGAGTAACAGGAGTTACATTTCTCCATATTTCAATATTGGGTCATAATCACAGCATGATTGTGATTCAACTCAAGAATAAACACTTTTCAAAATTCTAACTCTACACATCGTACGCCCGACAGATTCCCTTTGTCTTTTGAAATTAGTACCTCCAAATTTATCAGCATCCTGAGTTTCTATCTCTACTGATTTTCTAGCTTTTTTACATGTAAAAAGTCTACTAGAAAAATCATTGGAACGAACATATTTATGACTTGTCATGATTTTAATATCAAATTGTAGAAAATATTTGACCATCATTATTGCAAGATTGATTCATGTTAACCATATACCCATATTATCCATGTCAATATCATCTCTAAAGAAGTTGAAAGAAACATATTTGCAGCCAAAACTTACCAGTAACTTGTGAAGAAAATACACCAATTTAAGAGTTTGTAATACAGACTCAATATAGGGATAGGGCACATAATGTTTTATCTAACTTATATAAAAAAATTGTTCCAATTTAATTGTCGAATAAATTATTTATTTTTCTATTATATCAAGTAAAGGGATAGTGATAAAATTTTATATAAATTTTAATTTTTTTAATATTAAATCTTTCTTGTCCAATTTAAACTAAAGAAATTTTCTATTGACCTCCATCCGCTACTATTAATTGCGGAGAGAGTATTGGATTTTCACCGGAGCCCCGGCAGCAAAATGGGCATATGAATAACTCCTACAGCTTAGAGGGTAGAAAATGGATAAAAGTTATTTTAAATAATATATTTTATTGTTGAATATATAGCATACACTAAGTTTACAATCATAAGATTAAATAATATTTTAAAAGTTATTTATTTATAAGTTCATAAATTAATATTTTCATATTTTTTTACAAGGTGTAATATTTTATATAGTTAAAACAAAAATTATAATATCTTATCGCAAGACTCTAAAATAAAAGAAAAATTATATACACCACGCTTCTTTTCTCGCTTTTTAAATTATGTTGAAACATTACGTGTTATTGTTAGAAAAATTAAAGCCCGGAGTCTTTTTTTTTTTTTTTTTACTTTTCTTTGATAACTTTCTTTATAAATATTAGGTTTTTATAATAAATATTTGTTGTTGAAATTCACTTTCAAATTTCACAAGTGTAGTTTTAAAATATCATAAATAATTCAAGTTTTTTCCTTAATTTTATGTATCTATCCACATGAGTAGTAATTTGGTTGAGTGGGAAACCATTATTTAAATATTATTGAAAAATCAGCCAATTTTTTTTTACCTGCTTTTATATTAAGAATGGAGTCAGGGAAATAACAGTAAAATTACACCACATAAATAAATCACGAAAGAGCGTCCAGAAAGTGTTATAAAAAAACAAACTAGTTTTGCCAAATTTTGGATCATAAAAAATCTCCGTACAGATATATGTGTATATATATAATATATATATATGAGAAATATGTATGTATACAATTATATAATGAAAAATTAAGTTTTATAAAATTTTAAACTTTTTTTTGTTTTTTTTTAAAAAAAGCAAATCAAAATTTATTTTAAGGGATCCGGACTGAAATGATATTTTCACAATACTTTTCATGTAAAAATATCATTTTTATTATAAATTTAATTTACGACAATTTATGATGCGATGAATATGAATATATATATATATATATTTAAAAGATATTCTCATAATTGTTATATTTTCATCACAAAATTTATTATTTTGTAAGAAAATGATAAGATATCCTCTATTATTCATCATAATAAAAGTTGTGAAACCATCGTTTTTATTACTAATTCCCAAAATAAATCACATTTGTTAAATATCCATTTTGCTTCCAATAATAACCAAATTCTTCTTTCAATATTTTTTGCTATTATACAAAAAAAAATAATTAAATAAATAATAAAAAATTTTTTTCTTATTCACTAATTTAGGCTCCATAAATTTAAAAGCTCATGCCAAAGATGCACCATAAGTATAAAACTTGTACATTGACACTAGTTTTTCTTATAATCAAAATAACAAAAATCAACCTCCAAAACTTTTATCCTGTTTGTTTACTACTTAATTAATTTGAATAGCCCAAAACTGATTTTAAGATAAGTTTGTTTTTTTTTACATATACAATTTGAAAATTGATATTTTCACACCCATTTTTGTTATTCTTTCAGTTGGCATATAAATTTATATAAAATATCACTTTCACTACCAGCGGTAAATTTAGCAGAGCTTTTCTATAATTTTTGATACAATGAATTTGAATCGATTGTAGTTGTTGTAAGTGAAAAGGGAGTAAAATTTGATATTATTCATCTGAAAAAAGAGATGCTGATAAAGAAACCATAATTTTAATTGTAAAAATATCAATTCCCTAAATAAATCACATTTAGAAAGAATTATGTTTAACAATGCTTCCAATGTATAATACAAATTCTTCTTTCAATATTTATGCTAAAAATAGAAAGATAAAAAATATCACTTAATTTAGGCTGCATAAATTCTAAAAGCCCATGCCAAACATGCACCATAAGTATAAAAACTTTTTCCAGAAACTATATCCTTACTCCATGTGAATGAAGTTAGATTATGAAAACCCAAAAGATAAAAATAAGAAATAAATAATAACAATAACAGATTAATAATCAGCTGTATTACACCATTCCACATTTGACCAACATTTTTCCAACCCAGGATCAAGTAACTAATTTACACAAACAAAACCAGGTATATCAAATTTGACTTAAAAAATAACTGAGATCCACAGCTCAAAAGACTATTATCTTATCTGTTCAAGCGAACAAACAAGTCGGTTAAGAATTTCTCAAACCATAAAGGAAAAAAAAACCTAATAAATAGTGAGATATGACACTCGGTCTCCAGATGGAGAGGAAAAAGCCTAAGGCTCCTCTCGTTTCATCTCACTTCATTTTGAGATCAAGAATATAGCGGTGAAGTACTCAACTGGTAGTAAATATGGCCAAAAATAGTAATAATTTGACAAAATGCTTACATGAAATCATAATCGTCATAAGTAGTATCATACTTGTTCACAACCGCATCATCGTCAGGCTTATCCACAATCAGCTGTTTCTTCTTTGGACCTATAGGACATGGAAAGATTATACGAATCCAGTATTCCCATCAAAATCTTAAACACAGTATTTAAATCAGCATTCACAGCAAAATTGCAAAAAAAAGAATAAACAAAAAAAGAGAGAATTTTTTTTATTTCTTGTTATTTAAAAATAGCATATCAAATTGTCCACGACTATGGAATTTTCTGACACACAACTTTAACATTGTTCTTTTTAAAGCTTCTTCAAAAAATATGTCAGCCCTTGTAACATCAAAAAACCATACCACTCCTAAAAAAACAGTTGCTTTGGAATAATGCATACTACAAAAATTTTACCGTAAATTTTTTTTAAGTTTTTTTCTAATCCATTTTACAAGGATATGCAACTTCAAATCCTTATCAGACTACTTCTCATAATTTGAAACAACACAAGATTAAGGGTATTCTTGAGCACTAAACTTACCCATTATTGCACGAGAGATTATTGCTGTCCCTAGACCATGATTAACTAACTTGACAAAAGATTCTTTTAAAAAAGAAAGCCCTTGACAAATCCTTGCTTTCAGAAAAAAAAATCAAATAACTATCTCAATTTATCCTTTTTCCCTAGGGTTTAAAATTAGAAAATTACCAAATAACACCATGTATTAAAAATACTTAAAAACCGATCAAAGAAATTTGGCTTACCCGACTTCTTTTTACCAGCGTTGGCTTCCTTCTCTGCTTTCAGCTTTTCATTTGCAATGGCAGTGACAGAAGAGGCAACTTCTTTTGCATCTGCTGCTTTCAGAGAAGTCATCGACAGTCTCATCACAGCCTTCAGCAACCCAATATAATGGAAACTTTTCTGCATTTAGAAGTAAAAAAAGGCATGTAATCTGAGCACAACGGCATTTATTCAAAACAAAACTACAAACAAATTAAACTCAACACACCTCGTATGGACGAAGTTTATGCGAAATGAGCTCTGCATATTCTAAGAAGTCACTTTCTGATTTGGGAATGAAGTTCTCAAGAGACTTATTATCATCACCACCTTTCTTAGCAAATAGTTCTGTCGTGTTTTTATAATCTGCTTCTTCAACAAGCCTGTTAATGAGACAGAAGTAGCAGTAAAATCCAACATTAGAACATTCAAGTAATAGCTGAAGGAGTCTGCTCGGACTTGGGAACCACAACATTCATATACTCCAGTGGCCAGGAGTCTGTTCGGACTTGGGAACCTATCAAGTAATAGTGTTTGTACACGATGGTCTTTTTTACATTCTATATATATAAATATTATTCACAGAAAACTACAAATGCATAATATGTGTAAATTCATGAACAAATTTTAAAAAAAAATGCAAGTCGGATAGAGGAAGCTTGGAAACCTTCTGTTGCAATAGAAATTTAATTGTGTTTTGAATCAACAATAGATCCCTTGTCCAGTCCACATATATGCATCTATCTTTCAGCTTTACACTACAATTTGGAATAAGTATTTTTCTTCCTTTCCTTATTTTTGAGGAAGGCAAATCAGCTGGCAGCAGGGTATGGAGGGGCAATCAGTTGTTACAGACATAAAATCTTATGACCACAAAAAAGTTTGCGTATGCAGCTCTTATAAAAGCTGGCATTTATAAATTTTAGATGGGTACCACATACTATGCATGTGTATACTATTTTATCTATAATTTTATTTTAAGTTTAAATTAATATACTTACTGATAGAAACTTGAAGGGATTTTTTCATGGTGTTATCAGTTATGAGTAGTTAAGAGCTTTTGATGTTCAAACAATCCAAAGAAATAATAGGGGAAAAAATACCAAGTGTAACAAAAAAATATATTTAGCATTATACGCACACACCAATTGAGGTGTTCCTGTAGAATAAATCCATTCAACCCCCATAGCACCTCACATTTGTAGATTGATACTTAATTTCACAGACAAAGGAGCCTGGACACTGAAAATGCTGATATGAGAATTCCTATTAATTAGAGCCACCAGACAGTGAGGAAACAACACAAGAAACATATTTCTGTATGAGTACACAACTTCTTTTACCAAGTTTATGTGTTCTTGTAATTAAGGAAACAATTCTTGAGCAAATATATTATGTGTATATCTTCTCTCAATAAACCTTTGAAGTATCTACACAAACCTACAAGTATGAGTTACCAAAAAGAAAGTAAAATAATTTGCTACATATTCACCTTTGCTGTCGAAGTTTTTCGGCTACAGGATCTAGTGGTTCCTCCTTTACTACTTCAACAGCTTTCCCTCTCTTTTCACTACCTTTTGCTACAGACTTCTTTGGGGGCTTTTCAGCAGGAGGTTCTGCCACGGGTGCCTGATAGCATCAAATGAAATGATGAGACTAGCTTATAACATTTTGCATGAGAAGCCTGCTCCAACTCCATGGCTGTACAATTTCACATATTAAATAGCACTGCACAAATAATTTTAATAACTTGTATAATTTTTTATTAAAAAAAGATATAAGCAAACCATAAACCTCAGATGTCTAAGCTAAAAGTCTAAGTCCTATATATAAACTAGTGTAAGAATAACCAAATGTAGCATCAGTAAAATTGTTTAGGTATACATATCCACTTTCAGGAATTTGTATGCTAAACAGTATCTAAGTTAAAGCACATGACACAATGCATTTACTATCTTCTTAAGGTTCTTTGTTCGACAAAATTAAGAGTGGTTTTTATAGGAATTAAAAATTGTTCTATGTTATCCATTGACTCAAGGTTATTAAGTTATTTTATGATCCGTTTTGTTAGTAATGACAAAGGAGAATAGTAGTGTTCGAATAAACAAACTTATTGTTTTGGAACATAAGGGTACCATGTTCGGATATATGTGCATCCCCAAAATATAGGATAGTTTTTACTACTACCTCCATTCTAAAATGGATGTCAGGACTCGGGATGTCTAAAAGTACAATGGAAGCAGAAATTAAGGTTGGTATAATAGAGGAGACTTGTGACAGTATAATATTGGTTTGAACTCACACAAATAGCTATGGACTGAAAATAAATAGTTTTTACTGCTAATTAACTTGGGGGACTGGAGTCTAAAAGTAATGGGAATATATGTACTTTGAGGTAAATTCATATTTATAATATTGGTTTGTCACAAATATGGGCGCCTGGGGTGGAGTGTTTCTATGGAATAACTAGGTGTCATATTTATAACGTTGAAGAAATGCAAGGCTCGGAGAAGCCGAGCTTGAGCCAAGTCTTACGCATTGGGGCAGGCCCAAGTTAAGTGATTAAGTCATTTTTTTACCATGACTCGTCATAACTTATGAATTTTTTCAATTACCCAGTGACTCAACACATGACCTTTGAATGAGAGTAATACTCGTGACGGAGATGGCATAGTTCATAATTGATGACTTTGCTTGAGCTATGACTAGAGACCAAGTAGAGAGTGGAGACTTCATAGTGTTATGTTTTGAGTTTTATTGTAAATAAAATTTTATTGTCCAATATACTTTTGAAGTAAAATAAATAATACATAAATTGTACATTCACTATATGGGCGCCTTATTGGCTTGGCGTTCTGGCGGTCAATTACCATCGTGTCTCGCCTTGACACCGTGACAACTATGATTTATAACATGTTTTATATTTATTTGTGTACTCTCAGAAATCCTTGTAAGGACAAAATAAGTGTACTTTTCTTGGACATGTATTTGTGGACGGATGGAGTACATTATTAAGTTAAACCGGTCCACATATCACATAAAAAATGTTCAAATTTACACATACCACCTATACCCGAACAAGGCCATACATGATCTAATTTTTTAGATTCATAAAATTGGTGATATATTAAAGGGAATGTCAAAGCTCCTAGTGAAGGATTACATCAGGTAATTGAGATAATCTTGAAAATCTCAGACAACTGACCCCAAAATGACTGAAAATGAACTTTACTGAACACACAAACACAATTAGATACTCAGCATAACTACTATAGTAAACTCCGCATTTGAATGAACAAGCCGTAAAAATATACCGGAGCCGGTTCATCTTCGTCCTCCCAAGAGTCCTTAACATCATTCTCATCCACATCTTCATCATCCCATAAATTCTTTGGTAGCTCCTTTTTGAGAACCAATGGGGCAGGCTCATCCTCTGAAACATTGAATAGCAATTCTCAAAATATGTCAAACGACAGACTATTCCCAAGAACAAGGAATGACACTATACCTACTAGAATTGCAGAATAAAGATTAAACAACTATTGACAAAAACATCCTTGGCCTTGCCTGAAATTAAAACCTACACTTACATTATTGCACAATAACTTCTTGTCTTAACAAGAGAGTGGCATCTTTAACATATTTATGGTTAGTATTTTTCATGTAACAACTGATTTATCAAACTTTTGATATACAAATCATATTTCAGTTAGACAGGCCAGAATCACATTCTGAAACATAAAGCACGTCGTCACATAAACAAAAGTACTTGTTCTACCAAATCAGTAGCAGCAATTAACTTCTCCCAGCTTTTCTCAGGAACTAAAAAATCTTTTACAACTTCATATACTGAAGTTCCCTGTCTGAATTCTGAAAACAATCAGTGATCCACCGCCTTTAAAAAAATAATTTAATTAATAAACAGCCTTCCATTTCCTGGTGTAGATGCTTTTCAAAATTTACAACCTTAAGCAATAGTACAATTCTTTATAATAACTAAGTTCATCCAGTGATGCTAAATAATTGAACTAACTAATTATCAGCAGTATTAAAACAATATAACAACTACCCTTAGCCCTGTTTCAAAGACCTCGCCACAGGTAGTAGTCGTCTTTAGCAAACTACTAGTAGTATCTAAACTCAAATCACAACAGCTTTTTTTGCATGTCATAACGCGGTATTAAACTAAGTATGAATATATTCATGTTACTAAAATAACTTAGGTGAGTTAATAACTAAATTAATTATGAAAAGATTGAGTCGAGGTCAAAAAGTATTTGCCAAACTCGTCTGTTCAATAATAGAATAGTTCGCGAGCAGGCTCATTTATACTCATTTAAGCTTGGTTAATAGTAATAACCTTTTAACTAATGCTAATTATTGATATGATAATGCAAGGTGTGGTTCAAAGTCATGGTAGCAACCTATGTTTTGGAAGGTCCTTTGCAGTGCTCGAAAAGTCGGCCGACTCAGCGACTAGGTCGGGGTCGGAACGAGTCGACTAGCCTAGTCCTTTGATTTAGTCGATGGCCGACTTAGTCGGGCTCCAGTCGGCGACTAGTTAGTAAAGTCGCCCAGTCGGAATAAATCAAAAAATCAGAACAAGTCGGAAAAAATCGGAAAAAATCAAGAAAAAATGGGAACGGATGAGGTCCTACCCAAAAGAAGTGGTATAAATATGCGAGAACTAGATGAAGACGAGTTTGTGTCGGAAGATGATGACCACGAAGAGGAAGATGAGGATTATGAGTTTGAGTCCGGTGGAGAGCAAGTCTTGGAGTGATATGGAGAAGAGGAGGAGTTATTGACTATTGATTTTATGCTACTTAATTTCATTTGGTTAATTGGTTTTGAACTTAGAGTGTCAAACTATTTGATTTTACTTAGTTTCCATGTTTTTATTTGATGATTTGTGGTACTTATGTTATTATGCTTACTCAAAACTTATGAAGGAGGAAGGAAAATATATATTTTAAAAAATAATTAAAAATCCGACAAGCCGATTAATCTCCCCGACTAATCCCCTTGTCTCTAGTCAGTAGCGAACCGACCTGAGACCGACTAGCGACTTTTACAACACTGGTCCTTTATTGACTCGGTTTCGGTTATGGGTGATACGCATCGTTAGCTAGTTATGAGCTTCGAAAAATTATAAAAAAAATCTAAATAATAAGAACAAGAAAATGAATCAATTAGGTTCACAAAAAACATTATCTAGTGCATATAACATTGTCCAAGTGGTAAAACAGACATCTCGTAGATATTCTTAATCAATTTTATGTTTGAATAAAATTGATACTAATGTTGACATAGCTCAAATGGTTGAGCACGCTATTTTGTATAACGTAAGTATAATTTTAAATTTAATAAGTATATTTTGAGTGTATTTTTTTCAAGTTGTACTTAACTATGTACTACATAGGTACAATTTAATTATAAATTACGTACAATTTAGCTTAACTAATTATATATCAAGTACATTTTATACTTTTTTAGTTGTACTTAACTAGGTCTTATATAAGTACATTTTAAGTACAATTTAACTTAACTAAGTAAAATTGAAGTAAAATATTTTTTTCATTTTAAGATATACTTAACTAAGTACTACATAGGTACAATTAAACTATAATCTATAGAGAAAGGTTCGTTCTCTTTTGTCATCTCCCTTTTAAACCATTCAACATATTTGATTTTTATTTTTTGGTGGCGTTTCTCCCCTTTATGTGGTGATTTCTCCATTATTTGGTCCGAAACCGCTACACGTTGCCTAAGTTTCGCCAAAAATTACCCTACATGAATAATTCCTAATTTTGTGATTCGTGTCATGGTTACAGTTTGGCACCGACCAAGATACCTAACCAATACGCCGATATTTCGGCATAACGGCCAATATTTTGAGCCATAAGGTAATACTGATTCATAAAACTATATACAATTTTAATTGGTACTATATATATATATATATATATATATGTATGTATATGTATATTCAAGCTTCCATGAGCCAAATTGAGGTTGTCTAGCCAAGTCTAGTACACCTAAACTATAGTTTGGCTAGTTAACTTAAACAAGGTTGACTAATCAACATTAGTACACCTAGACTATGGTTTGGCTAGATAATTTAAACAAGTTGAGTGGTTATCCATATGCCCTGAGGTAATTCAAGGTTAGTCCGGTTATTTACAAATTACAGCCCTAATAATATTATCCATAATATATGGCACATGTTGCTCTTCCAACTTAACATTAATAACATGAAACCCTCAAGAAGTCTTTTTCTTAGCCTCATAAAGCAGCTTGATTAACATTCAGTTGCAAAATTTTCATATACAAGTATATGACAAATAATTTAATATGCATTTACTTGAATATACAGCAGTAACAATCACTTTTGAAGTATTTATTTCATTACAGAAACACTAATCAGGCAAGACTCCTCTTTTATCTTATTTTCCTCTGTAAGGAAGGGTTGGGTGCTGCAAATCACAACAATTTTTTTTTAAAAAATCATAAATGAAAGCACAATGCCCCACGCTTTCTCATACTTTCTGCAGATTAAAATTGTAGACCATAATGAAAACAAAATTAAGTAGAAAAATACCAACAGAATAATAAAACATTATACAAGAGTAAGGTAGCATTACCCCAGTCCTCCATTTAGCCTTATTTTTACTTAGAAAAGAGTTGTTACTGTGAATTTAAGCCTTTAGTAGTGGACTGCATAATTGTAAAATTAAAAAGATTAGACATCATAATCAAAAAATACTCCTGTCAATAATTACCTTTTCCTATTCCAAAAGTAAACCAAAAAAGCGCTATTTGCATACGTGCAAACATAGATACACAAACTTCAAATATCAAATTTCAGTTCTTATTATTAAAATCACATTGTGCTTCCAGTAATTTTAGATTGCGACCTAATTACGAACAAAAACATAAATTTTACAAATATGCATAAGAATAACACAAAGAACTATCCAGCACAATTAATCGAGTTAAAAAGATAGCAAAAACCCCATAAGAATTATGAATCTGACCGGAGGATGAAAAAATAAAATAAATTCGACAATTAAACATGTAATTCTCGAATTTGACCAACAAAAAACCCATTAGAACGCCCGTAAAACACATGTTTATATTCAGTCAAACAGAAAAATTACTCGCCTCGATCTCTACTCTCTATTCGTAGGTTGTGAAGTCGTTTATCAGTAGCGATAGGTCGGAAGAAGCCCAACCGGTGGTTGACGACGGGGATAGGGCTGAACCCAGCGATGATAACGACGGAGCAGCGCCGCCGGTGTATGTCAGACGGGGGTGAGATCGTACGACTCAGATATGAGAATAGGTATGCTGCTCTAAACCAAGCCCAAGTTAAATAAGGGTAATTTAGGCAAGGGACTGGTAATATTCTAGAAGAATTAAATGAATTTATTTGATATATTTTGTTTTGCGAAATTTTAATTCTTTTATTACAACAAAGCTTGGCTTAGATTAGACCCCTCTAATTTTATTTTTTAATGTCAAGATATTATAATAGTAGTATAATATATTTAAATTTTATAATAATTCTTGTACTGGCCAATCAAAACTAAGACTTATTGAAATAAAATCAATTCTTGGCAATCGAACTCTTGTCAATAATAATTTATTATGTTAATTATTAAGATAATTATTTAAAATAGAACACATATTTAATTAAAAAATAGTTGTAGATATTAAAATATTAAATATTATTCAAATAATGAAAATTTTGAATTATATATTGTAGGTGCCGATTAATAATGTTAAATATTTAAATGAAATGTATATTTATTTAGTTATGTTATGAAAAAATAATTATTTTAATTTTATTTATTTTTGAAATGGAATTTTATATTAATGTTTATATTGATAAATTTTACTTAAAATTACAATGCAAATAATGCAAATAACCCTATGAATCTCAAGTTTTAATAAATTTTAATTTAATTATGATAATTAATTCAACTAATTTTACTATTATTATGTGTCAAAAAATCTATATATATTATTTATAAAATTATTTTGATAAAATGTCAAATTTTAATGAATTTGATTTAGTTAGGACATTAATTTAATAATAAATGTATGACTAGTAATAATATAATTAAATCGTTTGATATGTTAAAAGACATTTTTGACATCTTTATAAACTTGTAATAATAAAATTGTCCTACATAAATTAAATTTGTTAAAGATATAGTATCTTTCATAAATTTGTGGGAAAAAAAATATTGTAATAAGTTTGGTCAAAAAAAAAAAAAAAAAAAAAATTTCTTCTAAAACTTCTTTTTTCTAATAAAGAAAACATCTTCCATTTTCCTAGTAGTCTGGGGGTTTCTTTTGAATACATTATAAATTTTTTCCTAACGGGTAGAGGTTCTTTTTGAATATTTTATAAATTTAAATAGTATTTAATTATTACAATTTGGATATTACTTGTATTAATTTGAAAATGAAAGAAAAAAAGTAGAGCCAAAAAATTGTGAAACCAAATTTGTATTGGATTGTAATACCTGTGTTATTATTCCAATGGCAAAATTTGTGAAGAAACCAAAAATTAAACAGGAACTAGCCTAGACAAGAAATATAATAGCCAACTCCAAGGGGTGCAGCAAATAGAGGCAGATATGAGCTAGCTCAAAAAATGGCCAATCCGGATGGATACCGACTATGAGCTAGTGGTGGTGGTATATTGGCATTCGGTAGTAACAAAGATAAAATTAGTTTAACCAATCCCAACAATGTGACTCACTCTTCCACCCACACAGCCAGAGAGAGAATTCATATACAAAAGAGAGATGTTAATTTCTTGGAAAATTAAGAACAGGAAACAAGGTACAGTATCCAGATAGATAACTCAATTTACCCTACTACAACAATTCTCCAACACAACAATTTAACAACCATGCTATGCTATGCTATAGATTTAGTTGAGACAATGATATCAGTTGAGTAGCAAATCCTAGCGGCAAAGCAAAGCACACAATCTACAAAACTAAGGCTTCCGAGGAGGTGAACTACTGCTGCTGCTGTTGCTACTACTTCTCCCCCGCCTGAACATAGAACATCACATATTAAGAATATAATAAAGACCGACTACCAAGTAATGTAGCAAAGGAAACTAAGAGAGTTATAATGAGAATAATAGTTATATCTCAGCTGTGTTAATACCATGATCAAAACTTGAGCTACACTAGGGTTATACTCGGTTTCAAAATATATAAAGGTGCATTTTAGCTTTACAAAAAAAAATTTAAGGAAATTTTAATCATAAATCACTACAACTCACTATATATATAGATTATCTACAAGGGTTTACACTTATCCTCATTTTTAGATATCTCTAGAAAAATATGTTTATTTAACATAAGAAATTAATAAGAAACTTGTTTTTATTTTTTATCTTAGGGTAGAGAGATTGTTTAAGCTACTCCTTTTTTTTTTTAAACAATCAAGTACTAGCACTTTCTAAAATTCATTTTGCTAATTTATTTGGAACAAAATCAAAACACATTTCGATCTTATATTTGGAAACCGAGAGAGTATTAGCAAAATCCTGGACTTGCATAACCATAGCACTTGGGGAGAAACTAATTTATATAACCTAATAAGGAATACGAGTATGAGAAGTAGCACGCCCTAGACTACACGTTCGAATCAAA
This sequence comes from Panax quinquefolius, assembly GCA_020205615.1. Taxonomy (NCBI): domain Eukaryota; kingdom Viridiplantae; phylum Streptophyta; class Magnoliopsida; order Apiales; family Araliaceae; genus Panax; species Panax quinquefolius. The sequence goes on along the minus strand of CM035162.1, from coordinate 132,280,531 downwards.
ATGAGCTCAACCTGATGTCTCTGCTGATAACGATCAACTAGTACACATATTAACAAGACATTAAAATATAAAATTAAATTAAATTTTAAAAACAAAAAACTGGTAAAAGAAGCAACACGTCCATTCTCAAAGATGAACAGGCAATAGCATCACTTGATATACGATCATGAGGGGATGCAAAGCCCATAATATCAGTTTCTCATGTTACTCGTGAAATGCAAAAACATTTTGATGCAGAACACTAAAATTTAAGAACAGGTCCACACAACTTATTTATACCATTTTCAAACTATAACAGGTCCAGACACTTGTTTATTCGAACATTCCATCTACACAACTAATTCCTCGTACCAAAATTACAATCCTCACTTAGATAATTCCAGCAATATGAAAATCATCACCAATCACCCAGGAAAAGAAAATTATAAGCATATTCAGAGGGGTTGGGGAGGGGAGAAATAAGGAATATTGTTTCTGGATATAAAAGGAATACCTTCTGGGACTACGACTTTTTGATATCTTCCGAACTACCTGTAAATAGATAAAGCCGCATTAGATGTTGAATAGAGTAATCTATCTCAAGACACTTTACATAGACACAAACCTTTATGCGGGCTAGGAGATCCAGAATAGGATGATGACCTCCCACGTCTAGCAGGTGGTGCTCGACCTCTGACAATAATAAGCAATCCAAAAACAGAAGATGCAGATAAGAAAGGGATGATATATTTATGACACCACCAGCTCGATAGAAAGAGGGCGAGTATGAAAGTTAAGGTGCAAGAAAAGGAAGAAAACAAAGTCAGATAAGATATTATACAACCATTTTCATATTCATGTTACCTCCGTGGAGAGATTGATCTGGAACGTGAACGAGCAGGCCTACGCATAGGAGAACGTCTACGAGGAACAGGAGACCTTCTTGGTGGGCTTCGAGTTCGTCTATACAGATGGAGGATAACAAATCAATTTTTAAATATTCTTCAAGAGGCAAAATTTGTTTTTAGCAACACAAACAACAAAAGTTAATCACAATTCACCGCATAGAGAATATAAAATGAAAATGTCTGACCTACTATCTTTTGACTGCTAAACAGAGGAAGCACCATGTAGATTAAATAAATTTTAACTAAATCACATGTCAATCGAGAAAACACAGTTAAATTACTTGAAAAGATGCTCCTCGTGAAATGCCACTTAACCAACATATATTAATCTGTTTGCATTACTAAGTCAGTCAGCCCAACACCCCCAACATTAAACATCCACACAAACAATGTAAATGTGCTTATTTTCAAGGCACTTTTGGACATTAATATATATTAGAAAAATAAATTTAGACCATATGATACCCCATCCAAGGGACTGCCCTAAAGGTAAGTCCAGTATCTATCTACAGTGTTTTCTTCCTGATAACTGTATGTAGTATATACAAAATGCTTGTCTTGTCAATGCTTGATAGTAAGACCAAGTTCCTTCCAAAATATTCTTCTTTGGTCAGCATAACATAATTATTTGGTGACAACAAAATCACTGTACTTAATTATTAATAAAAATTACCGGCGCCTTAGAGGTGGGGGAGAACGTCTTCGAATAGGACCACGCATTCTTGGAGGAGAGGCCCTGGTGAGAATTCAATTGGTCAAAAGATGTCCTTTCTTTCGTTAAGTAATAGGCCTGGTAATGTCAACACCGCCTGAGTCATCTAAAAAGAAATCATATAGCAGTTGCCAACCTGGGAGGTGATCTATACCGCCTTGGTGGAGAGGAGGGTGAGCGACCTCTGGCTGGAGATGCTGGCCTTCTCCTGGGAGGTGGTGAATCCCCCCGCCGATGAGGCGGAGAGTTCAAGCGACGACGTACAGGAGAATCTCCACGTCGGCGTGGAGGTAAATCTAGCTCTCGTCTAGGAGATCCTCTTCGCGCTACAGGTGATCTCCTTCTTGGAGGAGAAGGTTTACGACGAGGAGATGCTGAAAGGAAGTAATAGCAATAAAAAAGAATTATCAAACAACAGAAATTAACTGTTACATAATTATATATAATAAGTAAAAGGATTTTACATTCTCTCTGTCGCTTTGGTCCATCTTTTTCAACATCATTACCAGGACCATCAGTCTTTGGAGTATCTCTTCTTGAAGCAATGGCAACAGCCTTTGGAGGTGATGAAACCTTCTTCCGCTCAGGTAATGTGAACTTAGCATGAACAACCTTCCCGTCAATCTGAGCCTGCAGTAAAACCAATAAGAACATTAACCCACCGCACAATATGCACCATAAAAGCTCCTCATAAATTCCAAGACTTAACCAAACCATACTCCATCCATGTATGCCTGGGCTTTTTCAGCATCAGCTCTCGTCTTGAATTCCACATATCCAGATCCCTTTGGAAGGTTAGCCTGCATATAACAAACAATTATTTTTTACTTCTCTAAAAGGAACAAAGAAGATAAACAAAATAATAGGTTCTCAGTCATAAAGGACATGCAGTTGTCAAACATACATTATGATCCATTGCCAGCCGAACATGTACAATTTCACCAAAATTACCTGCAAAGTAGGAATAAGCAAATAAAGGAAGGGCAGAAAAAAAAATTCAACCCCAATAAACATAAACACCGATGTATACCGACTTATTAGCACCAGTTTTGAACAGATGAAACTTTGAAATTTAACTTTAAGCCATTAAATTCAAATTCTGACTGATAACATCTGTAAGACTGTAACCACCTAACTAAACAATTGAATTGTACATCCACGTATGCTGAAAACAACTAAAGAATCCCTTTGAAAAACATCAATGCATTTGGCTATGATTTAGCCTAACCATGCAAAAGCTAACATAACCTAGTAATTAACCAATTCTATGACTTCTACCTTAAAATTAACAAAAATAAATAAAATAAGCACACAATTGTTAATATGAGTCTTTTTACTCCCTCTGTCCGGCTTTAGATGTCTTGCTTTTTTGTGTAGCACATATTATAAGACACAATAAAATATACTTAAAAACTATATTATTTGTTGAAAATATAACATCTCTGCATATTCAAATAGTAAAAATTTTGAAAAATATAATCTATAAATAAGCAGACATCTAAAACTATATTAAGGGAGAATTTCAATAATAGAAAGCCAGTGAAAGATATGCTTTTTCATCTTTATCTTTTTGGCTAGTTGCTTCATTAATTAGACACAACAATGTGCTACCTCACATATGAGAAGTTACAAAGAAAATACCAAATATTTCTCGCAAGTGATTTTCATTCACATTCCTGGTGAGCTGGCCAATGTGAAGAACAAGTGATTCAGGAATAGGAGAAGCTTTCCTGGAATCAAGAGTAAAATATGAACATAAGCAAAAAAAATCAGTTGATGAGCAACTGACAGTGAAATCAATACATAATGAACATGTCTACTAAACACGAAAGCCTAAGCAAATCAATTTTTATTTTTGATGCATAATATTCTTTTTATAAGTATTTTTCATGCATGATAAATAATTTTGGTGTATATGATTAAATCTTTTAGTTCAGATTAATCAAAATAAAATAGCTTCACATGTAACATTACCTTGGAGGTGGAGTTGCTTTCTTTGATTGAGGTGGAGGTGGAGGTGGAGGTGGAGGTGGAGGTGAAGGTGAACGACCTCTCTTAGCTCCTTCAGCAGAACTGTGTTAAAACAAATGTGATGTAGAAGTAAATATACAGTAAGTATCATTCTGCTCAATTATACAAAAACAAAATTGCAGAATGTAAAAAACATGGATCATTCTAATTTTCTTCTTTCTATAGCTAAAGTCTTGACAATTTAACCAATACATGAGATAAAGGAACAAGAATAGTAGCTTCCTAAATTGAAAGGTAATAACATAAATTAAATAAACAAACTTATCTAGTTAATTATACACCCCTCCTACAATTCCACTAAATATGGAAATAAAATGTGGGAGGCAGCAATTCCAGTAAAAGGGAAGGGTACAAGGACGGTTACAAGTATATGCACACATCCCAAATAGCTACATCAAATAATGGGGTTCATCATTTAGTCTCCTCCCCAAGTAACAATTTTGGCTACAAAATTCACAATTTCCCTACCTATTTGGCTATTTCAGTCAATAAACTCACTAATAAAGAGAAAAAAAATAATGAAATTTTATTGTAATTTGGAATAGCTACTATTAGCTTATGCTTAATTGCAGAAACTATAGAGAGAGAAAAGCTGAGCAAAGCAGAATTTATACAATTTCTCACTCAGAACTAAGCAAATAACATGCAAACGCAATGATGAAAGATATTGAAGAACATTTTATAAGAGATTAACGCACCTTCTTCTTTGAGGAGGGGGACTTCGACTGCGAGGACTGGCACTGCGAGACTGAGATGAAGAAGAAGTGAAGGATTTGGAGCGGGATCGAGATCGGGAGCGCGAGCTTGAGCGAGAATCCGAACCCGACAACGAGCGAGAACGGGAACGAGAGCGTGATGAAGAGCCAGAACCAGAACCCGACGGTGTATCCGGACGCCCTCGACCTGGTTTCGCCATGGCTGAAAGAACAGAAATGAAACCCTCGCCTAAACCCTAACCAGAGAGATTAATAAAAGTACTGCCGGTAATAGCTTATCGTTTTTGCCTGATTGAACTTTTCGCAGGGACCACAGGATGCGACCCAAAAAAGTTCGTTTGATATATGGGCTGTAGATGGGCTTTTTTTTTTTTTTAGGTATTTTGATATTAAGCCTGCTAAATAATACTTCATTATTAGTCATGGAGGACCTCTGAGATTCGGCCCGATATAATATATCAGAAAGTACGGTTTGTGAAACTTCAATATCCACAAACTTATTGGCATATACAATATTTTTAGTCGCTTCTCGTGAATTTTTATAACCCTACTGTGTAAAAATGGAATATGCACTTGAAATGGATGTCGGAGTTATGATATATCATGAGCGATGCGGAAATGAATCGAGTAATCTTTTCCTTTATCTAATAAAAAATCTTTCATCGACCTTGAAAATTTCTATAATAAATTGGGTAGATCGTTAATATAGTTTCATATCCCCTATTCTGCTATTTACTGGAATAAAATATATATCTCCGGTAAGATGAGACATTCTTTAAATATAGTGTGCGCTGTCGGAATTTGAAATAGGATATTTACCTCTCATTTTTTACTCGAAAAACAAAATATTAAATTCATTTTCCAAAAAATATTTATTTTTAGTGACAATCATAATATAGGGCAACAATCCATCAACTCATCAACTAAGGGCATGTTTGATAACGAGCTTAATGCTGAAAAAATTATGTGATTTTTACAGTAAGCTTGTTTGATAATTAAAATATATAGGATTTTAAAAAAATTAATCTTCCGGCCACAAAATCTACAATTTTCGCCCATAAAAACTTGGCTTAATGCAGTCAGCCAAAAGTTACAAAAAGAATTAATGTACTAATATTGGATATTTGGTCACAACTCTCAACAAATAATTAAATTATTAATTAGAATAGTTTTTCTAAATTATTATTATTAATTAATAAGTTCATTGAGATGAACTTAAAATAATGTGAAAGTTGTGCTTAATTTTACATTTTAAGTAATTATATTAATTATTAAAATGCTATAAGGATAAAAATGAAAATGTATTTATTTTTCAGATATTAGATTCACCGGCTGGTTAACTTTAGCTCTTAATTTCCAACACTTAATATTTTGCACATTAAAGTTTTCAGTTCTAATAATTAAGTTCTTAAAATCCAGCAGCTTAATTTTCAGTTTTATTGAACAAGACCCAAGTCTTTAACTTCTCTATTTTTATGATGTTCTCTCCCTTGCACAAAAAAAAAAAATTTATTTAAAACTTTGAAGTTAATTTACTAAATTTAATAGTAGTATAAATTCAATTAAATTTTGAAAAAGTAAAAAAAATAAAATAATAGTAATACCTTTTACTCCCTCCGTCCCATAATATACAACGTTTTAGATGATTTTATTTTTTCAAATTATTTGACGTTTTATATAATTTAGAAAAATTAGTCACAATTTTTTTAAAATTACTCCTCATGAAAAAATATTACAAATGAAATAAAGAATATGAAATAAGTATACGGTAAAGGGTATTTTATATAAAATATCCAATGGTAGTGACTAATATCAAATTAATTAATGCCAGTTCAAAACTCTAAATTTTTTTGCAAACTGACCCTCTTATTTTTCCTTTTTAACGGAACAGAGTGTATAATTTAATTCATTCATCAATCTACATCAACTTTCTAAAAAAAAAAAACTTTTAAGAGGAGACATGATACAAACACAAGGATATTTAGATTGAATCTACAACACAAGTTCTACATGATTTTTACCACTTACAAAACTTCTACCTTACAGCTCATCATACTTGGTAAAAGTTAATACCAGTTGAATTTGGTATTCAACCTTTTAGTCACCCCACAACTTGAGAGTGTCAATACTCCCAGTCCACTACAACATTTCTATTAACACAACATACCCATCAAATATGCAAAATAAAATGGGTTAATTTATGCGGCTCAAGCCTCAAACGACTTCATTTTGGTTCTTCTGTACTGGGGGAAGGATCAGAACGCCGCCTCTTATGCTCATGGTCACCCAACTGCAATGAAAAACCGAGATCCTCATTAGAGCCATCTCTCAAGGCAGAGAGATTTTCGGAGACCACATTATATCGGTGGTCATTTCGATGTAGTGGAGAGCGACCAATGAAACTTGGAATGAACTGATGTTCAACGCTTGGACCCACGTTGACACCGTCTTCTAACTGATACTCGGTTTCCACTGGTGATGAGTTGACATCTAGGCCACCCACCCCATCTTCTACTGGAATCTGCTGGATGTTAAGTCCAAGAGGCTCTGCTTTGTCCTTTGGAAGTACTACGTCGGGAGGTGAAGAGTCCCCAACAGTGGAACCGACTGCTGTTGCTGAAGCGGCTCTTTGTTCTTGCACGGCCACTACAAACAACAGTACGTATGTAGCAAAATCACAATGATATTTAATGGATATAAAAGTAAAGTGTTATGAAAAAAATAGTTTTCACACCACAAGTTCTACTACATTTATATGCAAGCAGTATCACAAGTATTTGCTTTTCATTCCTTAATATATTATGGCCATCAGATGTCTAGGACTGAACTGCCCTCAACTTTTGGCACAAACTTCCATCTTATCTATATAACAGCACGAAAAATGTATTTCTGCCCCCTGAAAATAAATTTTAACAGGCACCAAATAAACAATCTTCTACACTGAATTCTTGCTTAAAAGAAAAAAAAAATTATATGTTTGTCAGAATGATAAATGGTGATTGAATAGAACACAAAATTATATCTTATCATGTAGCAACAAATAAAGGTTAATGTAGAACTCCAAACCTTTGAGCGCTTCACTATTTGTGATTAGATCAAGTTCAAGGTGATTGAGCAACCGGCTAAGATCAACCCCACTAGTCCAGTTCTCTGGAGGTTGACCGACTTTCAGTTTAAGACGGCCACGATTGGCAGTCCCACCCCATATAATTCCAATTGGTCTTGGCTTCTCCTCATTATCTCCCTTTAGAATAATGAGACTTCCACTGTCTCCTTCAAGGTCAAAAGTTTGTTGGTTCTCGCCAACAACAAGGAAATCAGTTAAGAAGCATATTCCTTTCTCATCATTGTACTCAAGAGCACAAGCCAACACAGTCCCTGTAGTCAAGCCAGAACTTATTCCAACCTTCATCACTTGCTTCCCAATAAGACTATTGATTCGAGATTGCAAGTCTATATTTTTAACATCCCCAATCTCTCCTACACCTTTTACGGATGTAGTTACGGTTGACAAGTCAAAATCATCACTAAATGGGATGAATGCCCCATCTGCTCTCACAAATGTCTCTGGACATACACCAAGTTTCAATTGTATGTGTTAGCAGCAGAATGCATAGAGAATCGTACAAACACTAAAAACTTGATTTAGTTGCAAAAATATTAAAGATTAAAATTAAGTGAGAGTATCTATCAACTAAAAGGTTCATATTGCTAAAATATTACAATAAATTTGTAACCATTTATGAGGAGAACTTGAGCAACTAAGAATATAAGCCTGAAGAAGAATCAACTTTAAATAGCCATTTGATCCGGCTCTCATGTAACAAGTATGTGCACTATATCTTGCAACAAATAGTGGATACTATAATAGGTCAGACTATGGCATGATAATAATGTGGGTAGCGGATAATAAGCAACTGGCATCCTAATGCTGCAAAGTGATTGCATACAGCGTAAAGGATTAATGGGATCATCTTATGGTTGAAAACATCAGAAAGTTCCATTTGAATTAGGTAGCATAACCTGATAAACATATCAAAATATGAAATTCTCTTTAACAAAATTTATAACTTATCATCTTCGGAAATTGTAAGAGATATACAGGATTTACTGGGCAAGTTGTTGTAGTGAACTATTGATCCTAATAGTTTTTAAGCCACCTTAAGCTGTAATTGCATAAAAGGAGAAGATAAATTTGAGTGGGGAGCATGACAGCTATTGACCTTACAGTGCTGCTGCTTCTTTTTTTCCGACTCAGATTATAAAAAAATATTTTAGTATAGTTAACTAGGTAACTAGATTCCAACTGGGTCAAACTGGGGTAGGCATTAACCCTCCAATCACATTGGGATTGGACTAATTGACTATACTAATAACATAATTTCAACTTGTAATAGCAACAATGACAGCATTTGGAACAACCTAACCTGGGTTTATGCCAGCAAAAATCCCATACCAAAGGTCGTCTGTGATAAATGAGGTAGCTCTCTCCACTGCACCAAGATATACACTAGGTCCAAGTGTTGGGGGCAAAGGATGAAACATCTTCTGATTTGGGTAATTTAAGTCAACTGCAACATGGCGGTTTGTGAGGAAACCAACTTGTCGATTGCCTGTTTGACTCCTCACAATAGCACCCAAGGTTCCATAGGTCTCTTGACTTGCCACCTAATCACAGAGAACAAAATATGATGCGACTATCCGTATATGTATATCAGTTGGAAAACTATTAAAAATATTGTGAAAATACCTTAACAAGGAACGTGAAGCAATAAACATTGAGAATGAAAAACTTTGAAGAATACATCTACAAGTTTTTTAAATTAGGAATTACGTTTTTTAAATTTCCTAGCATGCATGTGAATGAAAAACTTTGAAGAATACAACTACAAGTTTTCCGATGTTGAACAAAGCAAAAGCCTGACAATTCCTTTTTAACACAAGGATGACTGACCGTGACAAGGAGAGAGCGGTATATTCAAGAATATGCATGTATCTTGCAGCGGGTGTACAGGCAAACATACTGTGTTTAACTTTATTTCATTAACGAAACATTGAATTATGTATTGTTTCTATAAGTATGATCAGATTCTATTAGAAACTTCACTTCCACTGTTGATTCTTAGTTTTTGATGATTTTTATTCCAAGATTCATGTTCTTTCTCTTTCCTGAAAAAATGCCAAAAGTTCCCGGTACTTAAACTTGCAGAATCCTAAACAGCCCTCGAGACTGTGCATGCTTTTTGTCCACATAAACATCTTCAGCAAATTGTCCCACTTTATAGTGAACATTCTGTGAAACAAAAAAGGTCAATATGAGGAAAGCTCTGGAGTCATGCATAAGGTCCATACATAAGCCACCACATTCTTGTTGTTAAACCACCACACTAAGAATATCACACTTGGAAATATTAAGAGGAAACAATAAGAACCTCCGTGAGCAGAAGCTATAGTGGATTGTGTGTGATCAGCTGATTCAGCTCAACTATTAGCTTGCTAACTAAACCGTCCACCCAAAAGAAGAAGATAAGATAAAGAAAAAAGGAATTCTTGTCAAACCACAATTTACCAACCTTCAGTCTTCATGCATATATTTACAGTTCAAATCCTGTATAGGGAGATAATCCAGTATATCACAATTAGTTGAATCATAAAAATTGAAGTTTTCCGAACAACACCTATCTACCCTCTTTCCCAGGAACTGGAATTGAAACATCTATTAGGGGCATCTTGGGAGGTAGGAAGAGTAATTTCGTCTCAAATCATCTGGTTTCGCCAAAATACTAGAATGATAAATATCGCAGCTCGACGAATTAATTAATAGAATAGAAATCCTAGTGAGTACCTGAGAACCTGAACCAATACATGGGTCACTCCCACGCAGGTCATCCACAATCTCTGTATACAATTGTTCCTTGGGTGTTGGCTCTGGTGCACCAAAATATGAAAATTCCACCACGTCAACATCACACCATACACCTCCAGGACCCTAAATAAAAGAAAGAAAAAACAGAAGAAATTTTTTTGGCTTCAAAGTCAGACGAACTAAGAATAAGATTAAATAAGCATTAATGGTTAGTGCTCCCTCTGTCCACCCTATCTCAATCCAAATATTTCCCTAACCCAGGCCCAACAAAAGGAAAATTATAAAATGGGAATTCGATAAACTAGCATATAAAGCTTATTCACTTTGACTATTTCGGCTACATATCAATAAGGATAGAAGAATAACAACAGGAAATTTGTCTCACCTCCAGAGCAGTGGGTAGACACTGGATGGGACTAAGCCATTGCTTGTGAACTTTCCGTGAAACAAACACCAGAATCGCAGGTATGTCAGTTAAAACACCACGTCGAATACGGAATCCAATTGCTGTGCCAAGACTGTAACAACGCAATATCTTGCTATGAAATGCTCTTATGGTCATGAGCTCAAGTAAAGTGTTTGCTTGCTGCCCTTTTGGCAACCGACCAAGAGTTTCAGGTAATACCCCTTTTTGTAGGTTTGCGAAGTAGTTTGCCCTCTCTTCGGCAGCATCACTTAGCCGGCTTGAAGTAGGCCATGAAAAGTAAGCAGCATTACTCTCAGAATGCTGTCCAGCTGATGCATACAGTTGAACCGTTGGTGAGCTAAATGACGGCAAATTAGAATGACTGCAACAGTTCTTCTCAAGATCTAAAACTGATTCCTCTGATGGTGTTGAACCAGAGCAGCGAACTGTCATGTTTAGCCTTCCCCTATCCATCTTCAGCGTATGATAAGTTATAGTGATTACAATAAAGGTGCCTGATTTCCATATACAAAACAGAAAACCAGAACCTTCATATCAATGGTATCATATTTCTGTTCTTTATTTTATAAATGCTCATTTCAGAAATGATGATTACAGAAGAAAACGGAAACAATCTTGAGACAGAAGAAGTCTATTCAACAAATAAAGAAAAATTCTGCCGCATAATTCTTGGTTACATAGGATATAATAAAACTATTTTAATCACAATACGGGAAAAACAAAGTCTTCAGAAAGTTAAAACAGCTAATTAACTAAGAGAAGTCTCAAATGTGAGAAAATAAGAAATCTCTCCGTTGTTTGGTTTTTAGAATTAACAGGAGAGGGTCATTAGACACTTTAGTCGGCCTTATTGAACAATAAATATTAGACAGGCTTCATTGGCACATAATCTACGGGAGAAAGGAAAAGGACAAATGGATCTACATAACTCAATCAGTCTATCACTTAGATAGTAATTACCTTTACTAATTTAGAAAGTGGCCAGAATTTTAGAAGCAGTATAAAATCAAACATGTAAATAGAAAAAGAAAAAAAAGAACAACAGTTAAAATTGAACAATGTTCACAAGTTCATCCAGGATTACATACTTGAACAATTGCTTAAAAAAATTTACACATACCATGTAAGACATCATATGATTCATTCTCAATTTAAATCACATGATATTCAATAGACTGACATAATTATAATTTAGTCCAAGTTTAAAGCTTTTTCCTCATAAACTGGTATCATTAAATAGAATGTATCTGAAGCACAATCTAAAAGCAAAAGCCCCGATCCCCATCAACAGTGGAGACCACTGAAACACATCTTTAAGCAAGAAATTAATCAAAAAAATTAATTGTATAACACCAACTTAAAAAATGCAATTATACACACCCGCCGTAAACCAAAGAGGTAATCTTCAAAAGGAAAGGAGTTTGAACATGTAAAATCATAATAAACACAAAGAAAAAGACAATAATTAAAACATAGAGAAGTCTACAAAATCAAACTCATATCCTTAACAAACCCATCAAGCAAAAGAGCAATCTTTTGTTTACAAAATGGGAGAAAAATTGCAGTGATCAGTTAATGCAAAGATATCATACAGATATTAAAGAAGATCAGCTCACACTGATCAACAATGGGGAAAAGGTGATGATAAAGCAGGGTTTGGGTTTTAGGTTCCTTCGTTTGAAGAGATTTCAAACCCTAACAGAGCTTATCCAACAAACCCAAATCTTAAAATTTCTGTTCAAAGGTGAGCTTCGATTCCCCAACTCAATCCCACGCCGAGGAAGAATTCTCCCTGATGCTGCGGAAATGAGGAGAGAGAATATTAAGCCATAAACTATACACCATGCGCATACTGCAAGTCTGCAATTGGCAAGGGGTTGTTGGGACGTGCAAGAGACCAGGATTATACCAGTGAGCTCCCAATACTGGCCTTTAGATCACTACCAAATCTCAGTGCGTGTACTGTTGTCAACTACTCTCTTAATTCAAAAGTATAGGATTAATATTGAGTTTTGGAGTTAATTTGGGAACTTTTTAAATTTAAAATTAATATATGGAGTATTTAGTTATAAAAAATATAATTACAAAATTAATTAATTATATATATAATTTAAATGAATTATATCAAATTTTAATTTTAAAAATATTATTTTAACAATTTCAAAAAGTCAAAAATGTATGAGATCTAAATTATAAAATTGTATAAATTAATTAAGATGAGACTCAAAGTATAAAATTAATTGTATAAATTATAATTTTGATTTTTTTTTTTTAAGATTTGTATATTTTAAATAGTTTGCTTTTGATCTAATCGCATCTGCCACGGACCAGAATAGAAGAAGAATCTATCTGTGGGGGCCACTTTTTTCATTTTTAAATTTGAGAATTTGTAAGGGAATGTTTGGTTATGCTTTGAAAATGCTTATTTATTGGTACATTTGGTGATCACTGACCATAAAAAGGAAAAAGGAACACTTGGTCAAAAGACCCTTATGTCCCCCACTCAACCTCAATTTCAGTGATCTTTTTTTTCTTTATTCCCTCTTTACCCTTTTGAGTAGTTCTACACGGACAGCAAAATGGGACAGTTTTTTTTTTTTTTTTTTTTTTTGACTCTCAAAAAATATATAGTATTTATTTTAACAGATTTTTTTATAAAATATAGTGTTTTAGGTATAATTTGGATACATATACAAAAACAGGGATATACAAGTAAAAAAAAAATTGCAACCTGTCCAATTTTTCTGTCTATAAAACCTGTCCGCCAAGACTTTTTCTTACCGTTTTTGTGGATTTGCGTTGTGACCATAATATTAAGGATCCGGTTATCATGGTAATTGATCAATTGACCAATACAGTATTGACACGCATAGAGATCATCTTTTGACCTGCAAAATCACACCGACCAAAATTAATTTCATGCTAACAACTCCCTAATATTAAGGGACATTTACATATTATAGTACATTTATAAAAGTAATTACAAAAATCATACAGTTATAAAATAATTACAAAAATATGACAATTTACCATATATATTTACAATACTAATTATATTAGGAGTCCTTAATTTAAGGAGTTAATATTATTTGGCTGACATGGCAAATTAGTTTCCATCTTCCTTCAGTCTCGCTATTCTCCATTAATATTTTTCTCTCTTCTCCCTTACTACTTCTCTCTCTCATCTCAAATCCACTCGTCGTCATCCTCTTCCGCCGCCGCAACACCAGTCTCTCAACTCGTCGTCGTCCTCATCTTCATCTACTGGTATTTCTTCATCTACTGATATTTTTTCATCTAATATTTTTTCATCTACTGATATTTCTTCTTCTTTTTGTATTGGTATTTCTACTGGTATTTCTTCTTTTCTTCATCTTCATCATTAATTAATTAGTCTTCTTTTTTTCTATTAATTAAATTTGATATTTTTATTTTTTTTTTTTTTTTTTGTAATTGATATTTCTACTAATATTTCATTTTTTTTCATTGATTAGTCTTCTTTTTTTTTGGTGGCGTAAATTAATTAGTTAATTATTTTTAATTATTTTTAATTTACTTTTATTACACTTGTTGATTCATGATGTGTAAGACCCCAACTTATTATTAATGAAATTTAATTTTCTATTTATTATTTTGAAATAGTAAGGGTTGATTTGATTAATGTGGATAGTTAAGGGTAAAAACGCAAATACTTCAAAATAAGCAAGTGGTTATAAAATATTCATTGTTGTGGGGAATATTCGTTTGGTCGTGGAATATTAAATCTTTTTTGGGAATAATCGTCACGATGACAGCCGTAGCCGTGTGTGTGGGCCCATAACTGAAAGCGATTGGATGAAAAAAAACGACAAATATAAGTTGTTTAAAATAATAACAGAAGTAGTTATTCATCATTAATTATTTCGTTAAAATACTCTTCGGTGGTTAAAACACAAGAAGACATGCAGTATTGCACCAATTATTGATTCTTACGTAAGAAGGCACTACTCAATAATGGTTATGATAATTAATCGCTCAAAGATTTTATTGATTTAATAATTCTTTGCGTTGATATTTTATATTCATTGTTGTTTCAATAATTGTCATTACGCAATTATTTTTCATTATCGAAGCAATAATTCATATTATCCGAATAATATTATTAGATAACATTATTGGTAATGTCTAGAAAGTTACATCTAATGAGAGGTTTGGTCACCTAATTGCGCACCAAAGAAGGAGAAATTCTTATCGGAAGCCCCTCTTTCCTGAGGAACCGCCTGGTTGTCAATATTGTGATCTCGTAATATTATTTGTGAATAATTAATTATTGATTCATATGATGAGGAAAATATTGATTTTATGTGGATATAGATGGAGAAAATTTTAATGTGACAATTGTTGAAAATTGAAATTTTATCTTTTTCTCGATAAAATAATTCATTTAAATATATTATTATATTTTAATAATATAATAATGGTGATATTTTTACAACGAATGTGGGATATATGAGTATACTGAGGAGGAAGAGTATTTTTGTTGCAATAAATGTTTAAAACATGTTAAACATGTCGGTGGACCCCATTTATTATTTGAAATTTGATTATACTTTGTAAAATCGCTTCGTTTGTGGATTTTTGGCCAATTTCTATTTGGAATTTGGAAAAAATTTCTTTCGCAAAGTTGTAGAGAATTGAATTTCCTATAAAAACTCATGAGATTCAATTTTCTCGATGAAAGGGCTATTTATTATGAATTATTGAAGTTCAAGCTTCAAATAATTGATTTTGGAAGTTTAAAATATTTAAAATTAGAAAAATATTTTTCTTACTTTTTCTAGAATGTGGCATGTGTTTGATGATCTGAAATCAGATTCTAGGCATGCGAGGAAATTTATATAATTATATTATTAATTTATTAAATTTTCTCGCTTTTGGTGTTTCTAAGTAATTTCTTATAAATAGGGTGCTTGGGTTAGAATTGAAAATCACACAATTTAAAATCGAAGTTTTCTCTCTATATTATCGAGTGTATTCTTGTGAGTATTTTGAGTATACTTTGAGTATTGTTAGGCGGTCTGCAAAGTTCCCTTGAAGACTATATCCCAGATTCCAAATTTAGAAATCTTAATCTTTCGAGGTAAGGGATGTTATTTTCTTCTCAAATGATATTATTTCTTCAATATCATTATCTTTGAAATATTGGTTGAAACTTTTTATCAAATTTGGAACTTTTCCATATCGGAGTACTTATTATTCATGAGTTCTTATTCACGAGTTATTATTCACGAAAGTACTATTCAATGAAGCGTGAAGATATTTTTTGTGGAATTTCTATCTTTTGGTGTCTGAGTTACTATTCACGTATACGGCAAGACTATTCACGATATCTGACACTATTCAAGAAAAATAAAATTTCTTCTTTTGTCCAAAATATCTATTTTGGATACTAAGCTTTGATGTATCCATGTTTTGATCATTCTTGAATTTTACACCACTATGATTATTTTTGAGGTATTTTTGAACATGGATAAAACAAAATTTAATCCTTAATCCTTAATCCTTGTCATTTTGTGTTTCATTGGATTCGTTTTTTAAAAATATTTTTCATCATCCTCGTCTTAAATGATGATATTATTGAATATCTTTGGCAGCGTAGTGTAAGAAAAGATGAATGATTTCTGAAGAATATCTTTGGTAGTAGTGCAAAAGATGAGCAGTGTTTAGATGAACATGACTAATCGATGAATATCTTTTGGCCTGTAGTAAAGATGAATATTTAATTCCGGATGTATATTGATTGATGTTCTGGGGAAAAAAGATGAGCGATGAACTTTTAAATTCATACATGAAGATAGTAGTTTGCATTCTCTACTTAACTCTTCTAATGAATTATTATTTCACTGCGAATATTGATTTAAAATTTGTTGTCTATTGTATTCTATTAGATTTTTCCCTGTTGAAGACTAACGGTAATTTGTTGTATATTATCTTAGTCATAATATTCTTTCTTCGGGCTAGTTGAGCTCACCCTTTTCCTTTTTGTTCCATTTTTCTTCTTAGGAGGCGAGAATATAAAGTACGAGCCTGGGGTATGGAATGAAGGTTTTAGAATGAATTGTTTAGTAGTCCTCACCATTTTTGTAAAATAATGTATTAATAAATGTGATGAGGATTTATTTGAGTATAGATATTGTCAGAAGATAATATTTGTATTCAAACTCACGAGTTTCTGGTTGTAATAATAAAGTTGTAGTTGTTTTGCATACCATGTATTGACACTTTCGGAATAGGTGATGTATACCTATTTTGGGGTGTCACACACAGAGTTGTTCATTTTAGTGAAAAGAAGGTTTTGGATCGAAAGCATACATGTTGTTCTATTATCATATAATTTTTAAAGGTGTGTTAATTTAAATTTTTTTTTAGTGTTACTATCATATAACCTATTTGTTTAGTTACTTTTGCATTATGTTTTTAGTTCTTTGTTAATTTGTGATTCGGATATCATTTTTGTTATCTTGATTTGGTATTTTGGTTACTTTTTTTTATGTTGTTATGGTTACCATGTATTTGCTTAGTATACATGGTCGACTAAACCGGGTTACAGTGTACATGTTGTTTATGTATTGGTTACCATTAATATATATTTTGGTTACTAACATATAATTATATATTTGATTTTTTCATTAGTATATTTTTTGTTACTGTTACCTTATGATTTGGATACCATTCTTTTTCTCTCAATTGGGATTTTGGTTACTTTTATATGTTGGTTTGGTTACAATGTATTTGCTTAGTATACATTGGTTGACTAAACTGGGTTTGGTCTACATGTTGTTTATGTGTTAGTTACCATTAAAACATGATTTGGTTACTTTTATATGTTGTTTTGGTTACAATGTATTTGCTTAGTATACATTGATTGACAAACCGAGTTTGACTACATGTTGTTTAGTATACTAGACTAATTTATGGGGGCTTGATGTAATGCTTACGTTGTAGCTACGTCAAGCAATAAAAAATAGATACTATCCTATAACTGGTTTGGTACTTCTGCATTATGTTTTGGTTACTGTTAGCTTAAGATTCGGATACCATGTTTGTTACCTTGATTTGGTATTTTGGTTACTTTTTTATGTTGTTATGGTTACCATTTATTTGCTTAGTATACATGGTTGACTAAACTGATTTTGGTGTACATGTTGTTTATGTATTGGTTACCATTAAAACATGTTTTGGTTACTATCATATAAATATTTGGTTACTTATTTAGTATGTTTTTGGTTACTGTTAGTTTTTGATTTGGATTCCATTTTTGTTTCCTTGAATTGGAATTTCGCTTTTATCGATTTTTTTTTGTTGTTCGCAGTTACAATATATTTGTTTAATATATGGGTTGACTAAACTTTGTTTGGTCTATATGTTGTTTATGTATTGGTTATCATTAATATATGTTTTGGTTACTAACATATAGTTGTTTGGTTACTTCATTAGTATATTTTTTGTTACTGTTAGCTTATGATTTGGATACCATTCTTTTTCTCTCAATTGAGATTTTGGTTACTGTTATATGTTGTTTTGGTTACAATGTATTTGTTTCGTAAACTGTTTATGATATAAATATTGTTTATATCTCGTTACTAATGACCGTGTAACTTGATTTTTTTATTTGCGTAAAGTTATGGAATCTTTACTATGGGGAATGCAATAGAAAATTCATTGGAAAAGTTATATATTGGTGTGATAATGGAAGTCCCCAAACATTATTACCAAGAAATTGAACCCAAGACAGGTTGAAGAAGTTTAAGGCATCATTAGTTTGTGGATGTATTATTTTGTAAATAATAAACCCAAGTCATAATAAACCATGTATTTGCTTAGTATACATTGATGTATTAATTTTGTAAATTCCTTCAAATATATTCTACAAGGTTTATGCTATTCTATTTCTACTTCCATTTCCACAAACACATCTTACATGTTCTGGTTACTTTCATATAACTATTTGGTTACTTCTTTATTATGTTTTGTTACTATTACCTTATGGTTTATTTATTATTATTGTGTCCTCAATGTGGGATTTGAGATACTTTTATTTTTTTTTATTCGGTTAATATGTAATTGTTTAGTATACATGGATTGCCTTAAATCGGGTTTCATTACATGATGTTTACATTTTGGTTACCATTAAAACTGTTATGGTTATTATCATATAATTATATGGTTCTGCTTTTATTATGTTACATTATGGTTATAGTATACATGGATTGCTTAAACCGAGTTTCATTACATGATGTTTCATTTTGGCTACCATTAAAACATGTTTCGTTACTATCATATAATTATATGATTATTGCTTTTATTATGTTACATTATGGTTCTCGCGTTATTAGTAACAGATAATTACAAGCTTGCATCGGGACAAACATTAATTGTTAAATATACATGTGTGAGTGTCCTATTTATCTACAAGCTTGTTAGTAACCAGATAATTATCATAGATAGTTACTAGCTTGTTAGTAACCAGATAATTATAAGATTGTATCAAGACTGTTATAAGCTCAGATCAAGATTATTATAAAGCTTGTATATGTTTACTTTATATTGATAACTCATGATGGAATCAAAATAAAAATATTAATCAACATCAATTTTGGTTATCAGACACCATCAAAAATGTTACCAACTATGTAGTTAATGGTTACTAACGAAGAAACAATTATATATTCTCGTAAACAATTAGATTTTGTATTGATTGTTATCGCGGTCTCCATTGTCTAACAACTGAATAAACATTATAAAGTAACCAAATCAATATTAGACAGTAACCAAATTACATAATATTAGTAACCAGAAAATAAACCAAATTTTTACATGCAAATTTGAAGGCCTAAATGATGGAATTCGACCAAAAACCATGCGATTCAATGAAGAAAGTGGTGACTTTTGATCGTTGATCCGCTTTTCAATGAAATTAGGCTCAAAACGCCAAAATCCGACACTCCAAACTTGATGGAAAAATTGCTAAATTGTCATTGCAACCAAATAAACATTATATCGTAACTAATTAAATAAGTATACAACAACCAATATTTAATAAAGGTTGTATGAAGGTAACCAATGTAGTCAATAAGTAACTACCAATATAAAATAAACAATTATAAAACTCAATAACATTATAGAGTAACCAAATAAACACCTTTCAAAGATCTAAATACATATTATACGATAAGAATCAAGATATATGTAATTAGTAGCCAAGATTATAAAAAATATTTTTACATTCATTTTACAACCAAAATAATCAAGAATGACTTTGTTACAAATTAAAGACTAACAGTGTATAAAGGTAACCAATGTAGTTAATCAAGAACCATCAATATACAAAAATCAAGATAAAAAACACAAGTAATATTATGTAAGTAACCATGGTAATATTACACAAGAAACAAGTCGAAGATTATAAACTAACCAAATCCAGTTAGACAAGAACTAAACATATATTTACTTAGTATCCATAACATAAAACATATTTGACAAAGATTTTACAAAGAAAAATAAATAATATAAAAAATATCAATATGTACTTAAAGTTGTATTGGTTACTATTAGTCCAAACATCAATTTGGTGTATTGGTTACTATTAGTCCATATAACCAATACAATGTAGTCAATAAGTAACATCCAATATAAATGAAACAATTATAAAAGAATATAACATTATAATTTTACACAAAGAATTAGTCAAAGAATATAAGTAACCATTATAATTTTACATAGTAACGATCAAGATTAGACAAGAACCAATATAATGTAAAACAAAGATCCGTGTCAAGATTAGTCAAGAACCATTATAATTTTACACAAAGAACCAACTCAAAGAATATTCAAGAACCATATAATGTTACACAAGAATCGAATCAAAGATTAATCAAGAACTAAAAACAACCAAGTAAAAATAGGGTTTTCCTTGATTTTACAAAAAAAAACAACCAAAGATAATTTATTTGTTACCAACTAAAGGCGACTTTTGTAAGAATGTAACCAATTTGGCTAACAAGTAACCATTAATATAAAAAATATAAGTAGAAGTGTACATTAATACGCTTCAAAGAACTAATAATACAAAGAACCAATTAATCACCGCAGAATTAAGTTTGCATTATTCAAGAATCAAGTCAAGCATGAAGTCGCTAAATAATATTTTTACACAGTAACCAAGTCAGTATTATAATAATTTTATACATAACCAATTCGTAATTAGTCAATAACCATTATAAGTGTTACACAATAAACAAGTCAACATTTGTCAGTAACCAATATAATATTACATAGTAACCAAATCAGCATTAGTCAGTAACCAAGTCAGCATTAATTAGTAATATTATGCAGTAACCAAAATAGCATTAGTCAGTAACTAAGACATCATTAGACGGTATAATGTTACACAAGAATCAATACAAAATAATCAAGAACCAAATCAACATTAGACAAAGAACCAATTTATATAACCTTAGTAACCATAATATAAAACATGTTTTCAAATACATTTTGCAAGCATAACATTCAAAGATTCAAACTTTGTGACAATTTAAGTTCGAAAAACTTAAGAAAGATAATCAATTTAGTAATTAGTAACTATAAGTATCTATATGCTTATAAGTTTTAAACTTACATACCACAAGATTTGAATCAAGTCGATGTTGATTTTGTATTCAACAATCATCGCAACAATGTTTTTGGTTTCTTGATCTTGAAAAGGCGTTGATTTTGTATGCTTATTTTCGATCTTACTGATTAAATCATGACAACAGCTTTTCTTCTTAGAGATGCAAGATTATGCAGGTGGTGTGTCGACGAAAAGCTTAATCGTCTCCGATCTCAGTGGTGTGTCGCGCAGTGGTGAAGATTTGGATTTCTCCGGTATCAAAGTTGCATGTTTTGTTCAGTCGCTTGATTTTAGGAGTGGTTAGTTGCATATAGGAGAGTCCGTAACTGACGTATACGTGATTTTAGCAACTTTATATTGTGTTGTTTTATTTTTGTAATTATGTTGTGCGTGTTTTATTTTTGTAATTACTTTCTAAATGTTGTATATTAGTGTAAAGGACCCAAATATTAACCCCAAGTCCAAAAATTGTAGGTTGTATAGATTTAGCTCTAGGGGTGAAAATAGGTCGATGCAGGCCATTTTGGGCCATGGGAAAGAAGGTCAGACCAAGTTGGGTTCTGCAGTAGGAAAATAAAGGGCCAACCCTAACTATAATCCTAAATTTTAGGCATTTCATTTGGGCCGAATTACAGGATAGGACCAAATAAAAGACCCAATCCTTACTATAACCTAAAGTTTAGGCATTACGGTTGGGCCGAGTTACAGGTTTGGACCAATTTGAGTATTATTTTTTTAATATAAAATTAATATAAGTGAAAAACGTAAAAAATAGTACCCTCCTTTATCTAGATTTGGGAATTGGGAGACAGAATATGCAAACATACATGTGGAGTTAAATTATTTTTATCCTGATTAATTTAACAAATTAAGTTTTTTTGAACCTAATTAATTTAATAAGTTAATATTTTCATCACATTTAATTATAAAAAAATGTAAAACAAGCTTTTTACAGAAGACTAAAACATTTTGTTTACAAATACCCTACAAAACTATCCATTTATACCTATTGTGGGGTAAAAAAAAGTTATTTTAATTCATAATATTGGGGTCTCAAATTTTTTGTATCAGATGCAAATCCACATTGAATAACACATAATAAAAAACAAAAAACAATTTTTTTACAAGTTCATCCCACAAACACAACCACATGTATATTAAGGTCATCTTCTCTAGCGAACCTTACACAGCGAACTGGCTATAGCGACGGTTCCAACTATTGTCATAGTTATGTATATGTATATACACACACAGACACTTTTTGAATCATCAAAAGACATAAAGATCAGCGAAGTCTTCAAGAGAATCAGAAGTAAGAGTGGTAGGATCAGCATTTTCAAGCATCCACAAGAGGTGATCAAACAGCACCACCTCACATTTCACTGATATAACATGATCACAACCTGGATTAATAATATTTTGGTTCTTCCTAATAAGAGCACTCAACAAAGGATGGCTCAAGAACTTGGATTGAAGGACGTATCGCCGCCTTGAACTCCCAACAAATATCGTCGACTCGCGATGCTCTTTATCATCAACAGCAGCACTACTATCATGAGTACACCAGAATGGTTGTAGATCTCTAGTAGAATTGGACCTTAGGCTACTATACGACCAACTTCTCCCAACTCCCCTCGACAATGTCTTGCACTTCCTTAGTATCAAATTCATCTTCTTCATTTCCTTTTGTCGCCCTCGATCTCTGTGTGGATGGAGAATTTATTGGTGGTAAGAAAATATACAAATGTGGCTTGATATATATATATATATATATATATAGTCGATCGGAGCCAGCACTAACAAGATCATGTTTATATATAAGTAGGTAGGTGAAAGGTCAGTTGTTTTTTGGGGAGGAGTTTCTATTTCATTACATTCCACCTGCAAGTGGCAACAAATTGTGTGTTTGCTAGCTAGCTAGCTAATGACATAAACAGGCCATCTTCTTGTATGGCCTGGTTGTGGGGTAGGAACGGATATACTCGTAAAAACATGACACTCACAATTGAATTATTATACATGTCTATTGTCTACACCATCAGACATCAGTCCACCATTAGCAGAGCAGAAGATCCAGTACATAATATACATGTCTAGCAAATTAAGAAATAAACCCATTCCAATGGTATCCACTCTTTGCAATATCTGTAATTCAATCCACTCAACTGAAATCCACCATGGGTAATAGAAAAATCACCATAGTATCCACATAAGAAGCTAATGGTATTCAATCAAAGGAAAGTTGATAATGAACAAATTAAGTTTATGTCCGAAAGATTTTACCCAAATTAAGAAACATAACTTGATTCAAATTAAGAAACACTAGAAACAGAACTTAAATATATCACTTTCAGAGCTTAAACAAAGTTGATAACACTTTCAGAAACAAATTAAGAAATAAACCCTAAAATAAAAACAAACTTGATTCAAGAAATTATGAACTAAAAGCCTAAAACTCAGGGAAAACAATCGATGCATTTTTAGAAACAACACTTAATTTAGTTAATTACCAAAACAAAATTATTTCATAACAAACCCTAGAATCTGTGGAGAAGATGCTAATTTATCAAGTGTTAATCTTATTACCTAAAAAACAAGAAGCAACGCAGAGATTGATCCAAGACCGAGAAAGAAGATGGAGATGGAGATGGAGATTGGAGATATGAGGTCGATGATTGGAGATGGAGATATGAGATCGAGATGGAGAGAGAGGCAGAAGATGGAGCAGTAGGAGAGCAGAGTCTCAGTGGAGATGGAGTCTCTTGAGTTTTGATTTGGATATAGGCAGAAAGCAGAAGGCTTACGATTAGGAAATAAATGGCTTAATTAAATTAACCGGTACAAGCGGTACGGTACATGCAACGCCTAAAACATCTCAAAACGGTGCTAAAATAACATGGTATATACCGGTTATATGTACCATTATTAACCGGTAGTCCCAAATCAGCCGGTTCGAACCGGTTTGGTTACCCAAAACCCGAAAAAACCGAATTAAATGCCCACCCCTACCATTATTCTTATTTTAATGACGTATCATGATCTTAACATCGCACGTGTATAAACTGTCTGTATCAAATTTTAACTCTATTTTAAAACTAGAATAAGTAAACTTTATTGATGTTTCCTTCATAACCAGAACTCATCAATTAATGTACTATGCAGATAGCCCCAATTCTACCAAGAAAATAAACAGTAGTAAGGATGCCGCTGGGCAACTAGCCAACTACCATAGGAGAATTATCATTTATAGTGCCAAGGAAAGAATAAAATGCTTGAGAATATGAAACACCAATGGCAGGATGCAAGTACAACAATTTTTTAGGTGGTACAATAAAAAAAACAATGCAGACAAGTTGACACACATAATAAAGCAATACACAAGTGATTAAATAGTACATTTAACTTTCAATTACAAGGTACCCACCACTTAATATTGATTGATTATCATTTGACAAAGACCACAAAGGAACATCCCACTAGTTGACATAGAGTATATTTGGGAAGTAATGAAGATTGTTTCCAACTTAACTTTCAAGCAAAAATTGATGAAGTGTTAGCCTAGCGTTTAGTTGTGAATTTATTTCTTCCTCCTTTAGTGAGGTAATTAAATCCAAAAAACATTGAAGTCCCGGGTCAAATCAAGCTCATTCTTCCTCTAACATACATAATACATACACACAACATATATATGTGTGTATATATAATGTATAATGTATATATGTATGTATGTATAAGCAAATATGTTGACCAAGATTCATTGCATCCGTACTCAAAATATGGTTTTCAGATTTTTATTTTTTCTCACAAGTTCTGTCTACAAATTATTTCACTACTGTCGCGAAGTGAACAGGAATATCAGTGACAACGCAAGCCTGTGGTAGGGTTGGCAAGAGACTACAGGAAAACTAGTATATGCTAAGCTTAAAAAACACAAACCTTCACAAGAATTGAAGGCTGGAAACATAATTTTTAAACTTATCCAATTAATGATATACCTGTTTGATTATTTATGTATAACACAACAAACATGAATCCTTGAAGTTTTCACTATAGAAGCAAAAAAATTTATGATTTCAACTTTAACATGCTTTAAATATATGTGACCTTAATGAACTCAGCACCTGTTGAATTGTTCCGTCAGAAACCCCACTCCTCAAAATTTACTGAAACGCTGACCCGCATAATTGGAAGAATTAAACCTGCCGGTTGATAATGAATATTATTCCGATCAGACGTTGAAACGAAACAGCATTACATCTCCTTCTTGTACAACATAATCTTTTCCCTCTGATCTCAACTGCATAACACCACCACAGATCATGTAACCCATATGGTCCTGGAGAGAAGATGATAAAATGTATGCGTTTGTGTTGTTTAAGTTACTAAATAATGTAGTGAAATTGATCGTATGCATAACTTTCATCTCAAGGATTCTTTGCTCTAATCCCGTCATTTAATTACATGCATTGGAAAGAAGGATATCAAGATATCAAGATTCAAGACTAGATAGATTAGAGGGTTTTATATAATGCTAGAATCGGCCGTCCTATTTTAAGTGATAAACCTTTTAGAGCATGTTCAGCACAAATTTCAGGACGTGCCAAAACCACATTTTTATATAATATTCATGTTGCTAAAAAGTCATTTATAAATATGTTGAGAAGATGCATAATTAATATATTTATATATGTTATCCTTATATAATACTCATGTAGCTAAAAGTCATTATTATAAAATACATGCCTTCAAAATAAGTTTTGATTACATTCAAATTATAGTTATTTAATTTTTTGCTTGGACACATTCTACGTCATTTATTTTAAATATTATGTAACACAGAATCTTATCAATCTTTGCCTTTATATCTCTTTCAAGTTTTACTGAATCTAATTAACATCTTATGTTGAGGTTAGCCTCACGAGAAGCTCTTTCAGCCCCATTCCTTTATAAAGGAGCTGACCTTGACATAAGTTAAGTCTTGGTGTTGAACAAGCCAAGCTTGCACAAGAGCTTCTCAACTTGGTTCGGCTCATTTGCAGCCCGCATGATACACTTGGCCTCCGATAAATAAGTACTCCCTCCGCCCCCACATTATTTGCAACACTTTTTTTGGTGTTGCACGAATTCTAAGACGTGCCAAAATATATTAAAATATCATATTTTTAAAATATTTATAATATAACAAAAAAATACTACATTTGAATTTATTAAAAATATAAAATATATGTGTATAAATAGATATAAAATCTAAATATGCTTTCAGCACGTCTTAAAATCCATGTCACTTTTGAAAAAGGGGTGCCAAAAATGTGGGACGGAGGGAATATTAATTAATCGTTGACCCGTCCCAAGGCCTAGGTCAAGCCAAGCCTTTTGGGATGCATTTAACTCGGTGTTAAAAGTACCAAACAAAAATCAAATATCCTTATTCTACTCGTCATGCAAAAATTGATGCAAAGAGCTAAAAACTTGCCATGGCAAGTTAAAGAAAACTAGTGCAACAAGTGTTTGTGTGCCCATAAACCAATTTCACCATAAATCAGCATGGAAGGAAGGGCATCAACTTACAAGTCCTTTCTCCCTTGCAGATGCAAGTGAACCAGCAGCAACAAAATCATCATAGGCAACCTGATAAAACAAAGGCATTAAAAATCACATGTATAAAGTTATAAGGGGGAAATGCACTGGCTGGCCGATAGAAACATAGAGCATAAATAGCATAATAAATTTCAAAGAGCAACAAAGGAAAAATGTAATATGCCAGATAATTTACAGTTTAATTCCAAGGATTCAGTTATTATAGTTAGAACAATTTACCATATTAATCTTTTCTTCTATAAGCTCACTGTGTGTGCTATTTAAAATTTGAATTGCATAATTCAAACTGCCTATATCTTATCATTTCACAGACAAAAACGACTGTAAAACGAAGTAAAAAATTTGGAATTAAAATACTCACCGTCTCTGCTCGAATGAAACCCTTCTCGAAGTCGGAATGGATTACTCCAGCTGCTTGAGGTGCAGTCATACCTAACACGTCAACAAATATCACTCAGACCAACATTTAATACTGATAGTGTAAGCTTTTCAAGTTTATAGTATTGTTGGACTTTGCATCAACCTAGAAGGGGAAAGAACTCTAATATGTGTTTCTGTTTCTGCTTCCCTGACCTGGCAGTCAGATTCCCACCAACAGGTTTCCTGATCAAAATTTGTCCGTGCCCAACCAAGTAACTCCACTTATGACATTGCTTATTTAAATAAGTACTCTAATTACACTATGAGAAGGTTATATCTTGGTAATATAACATCCACCGTCAAAAAAGTAATGCTGACCTGAAAGTATGGTCCATGCTTTTGTTTCCTGTAAGAAAAATCAAAAGAATAATTTCATGATTGAGATTAATATTAAAAAATGAAGGAAGTGTTTATATTGCTTCACCTTTTCCCCCGAAGTGAAGTATGTATGAAGTCCTAGCAGGGCATATGTTGCCCTGATGAGATTTCCAAGGCCACTTTCATCCACACCAAGAGAGTTCAAAAATTCTATTCTCTCTTCTTTGGGAAGCTCGGTTAGCTCTGACTCAACCTGAAAGCAAAAACTCCCTAAATAAGTAGCTTGTAGAAAGTTCATAAGACATCAACACAAATATCAGCAACACAGCTTGGCCATAAACTCGTGCGACCTGAAAATAGGTTTCTCAAAAACAAACAACAAGAATCAAGATCAGTTTTGGGTCTGTTATGTGGAGATGTGTTGTTTGGGGAGCAGTTTCCAAACCTTCAAAGCATTGCGGTTGAACCAAAAGTTAGTCTTGCATATTATTGCTCGAAGGTGGATGGGAGGCAGTCCTGGAAACCAACTTAGGTAGAACTTCCAGGATTGGGAGTTAAAGGCAGTGATCGGGACAGGTGGTTGCAATTAGATGGAAGGAGCACGATAGTGGGATGTTCACAATAAAATCCTACTCCCAAATGCTACAAGGAGAAAGGCATGGCGAGCTACTGAGGAGAAGCATTTGGAGGATAGGGAGCCTCAGAAAGTGGATTTCTTTTATTGAACGGCTGCATTTGGTGCGACTCTCACCAAAAATATTCTTTCTTATAAAGAGTACATTGTCTTGCTAATAGGCTTGTGATGTCCATTTTTGAAGAAGAGACGGTGAACCATTTACTTCTTCATTGTGTGGCAGCTTGAAGCTTAGGGACAGTTGTATTAGTATTAGGTTTATGTGGAATATCATGGGTGATGCCAAAATCAATAAACGAGATGTTGCAGACTTGAAAAGGGGTCAAGGTCCCAAAAGAACATTCATTCATGCGTCAACCACGACGATTAAAACAAAACGTAAATCCAGATTGAATGTCTTTCAGGCGACGGTACAAAAGGAGGAAGAATGGAAGTGAGAGGTCAGGGTAAGAAGTGAAGTAGTAGAACTGTAGAAGAGATTTGGTGCCACGTAGCATTATTTGAACAATTTAGAAGGAAAGAAATAACCGGTATTAAAAGGGCGCAAATTCAAGCTTTCTTTTCTTCGCTTATTGAAATCTTTGTGGATTTTTTAGGTGCAGTACATAGGTTCCTCTTTTTAAGCATTCTTTGCTTTTAGTGACAAGAGGTGTTCTCGGGCTTGATTGTGCTTTTGCAGATTTTTGAGTTTTCGGGATTTTGTCGAGGTGAGACCTTTTGGTTCCTTTTGTAGATAGGGGTCTTTTGGTTTGGTAGAGGCATATGAGTGCCTTTTTATCTCCCTTGTGCTTACTCCTCATGTAGGAGGGTTCGCCCCCTTTTTGGAGCTTTTATTGAAATTATTATCAAATAAAGAACGAAAAAGTTGTGTATGGATACTTGTTGTAAATATGAAGTAACAGAAGTTCTAGTAAAAGGTTATCACTAACCTGTGCTGAGACAGTTACTATTCCAGATTGTAACTCAGAAGCAAGGTGCATCACGTCTTTGACATGAGGATTATTTTCAGGCACAGCTAAATCGGATTCTGCTACATTTGCCACATAAATGACAGGTTTCATTGTAAGTAAACACAAATGCTTTATGGCATCCTTTTCAAAGTCTGTTAAAGGCACCGATCGAGCTGGTTTCCCGTCCAGCAGAGCCTGCTGAATTCGTTCTAAAGCAGACTTTTCTGCTTCTTCCTGAAATTAGAATATTGCATCTTAAATTTTCATAATCACCATCATTAGTAGATAATGTAATCATTAAAAGCTTTTAAAAAGGGAGCAATAAAAACAATTTGGAAGCATTTTACCTTAACTTTAGATTGTGAATCTTTGACTTTCCCTTTTTTGAGTTTCTCCATTCTTTTCTCAATCTGCATTTCTTGTAGAAATTACAATTTAGTTCCATTAGTTTGTCTAAGTTTAGCACGATAAGTGTAACGGTTACAGAAACACAAAAATCTAAAAGAATTTCAAGTTGTGTCCTAACGTAGTGGATAAAGGCACATTGGGTTTCAGGTAGCCAGTTAAGCATACAACTAACAAGAAGTGTTGTATGGTAGGCAAAGCAACAGCAATCCAGTAATTGTTAAAAAAGGATATAAGAAAGGAAAGTGCATCTGTAGCTAAATATGTTTATTAAAGTCAATGAAGAAGATACAGACATGAACCAAGTAAATGCAAGATATTGCTTCTTTTTGAATTACTGGTATAACTGACAATTCATGTAATTAGCAAGTTGATCCGAAACCAAAATGCATGTGATCACTGACGAGGCTAAGTTGCATGACATATAGTACTTCGAGGCAAGTACTTCTATAATTAAATTAACTCATCACCTTATAAACCTTTTACTAACCTAACTTCCTTTAAGATCTTTATAGATGATCAAGTGCAGGTCCTACATTCATAGGATGCTTGGAGAGGGTAGATCACATACAGACCTCATGTGATCACTATGGATGGGTACTCAGATATAGACCAAAGTTTAGGTAGCATTTGCATAAAGTAATATTTTCAGTTTCAGTTACTGCATCAATCTTCACATCCCGAGAGACCTATTATATTCCAGTAAAAAGTGGCTCAACTTTCTCCATGCTCAAGTAAGACTCGTTTTGAATTTTGTCCCACCTGGGTACCAAGAGAATCCTTTGTGAAACATTTTTAAATGGTATAAAAAATTGAATACAAGAAGGACTATTTATGATACTACAATAGCATGCTTTATAATTCATTAGACAGTATATTCTGTAGTGGTCTCAATGGAAATTGAACACCACTGAGCTTTTACTAGGTTAGTTTATTGACAGAGGAGGTCTTACATCCAACCCTGAATATAATTAATAAAAGCAATCTCGTCACTTCCACATAGTACATAAAGACGCAGATGCACATAACCCCACTCTTGACCAGCACTTGAATTCCTGGCCTGGGGGGGGATTGGAATGCACCTTATGAAACCACCAACGTACAAAACTACTGGTGCAATAAAAAATACCTACATCCACTAACTTCTAATACATGGAACTAAAAAAAATCCCTTGTCTCAAACCATTAACAAAAGATCGGAAAAGAAGATCAACCGTCTAAGCCAAATACAAAACTGAGATACAGATTAGATTTGCTATTTATCTGAACAGTTGCAACAATGTTAGGGTCCACTTGCAATAGAAAGGACTTCCTTAACTGAAATGTACTTGGAATGTCATGTTCAGAGTCATATATGATATATCATAAACTATCCCAGTATGCTTCTTTCAAATTGAAAGAAAATTTTATGACTGCATTTTGGTCACTCAAACATTTGAGTTTTTGTATCACCGTGCTAATTTCAAATATAAGGAAATAAATTATAGAAATACAATAATGGAGAAAAGTTAGGCATGTCATAACACGCATACGTTCATATCCCTTATACAATTGCAGAAAAAATTCTAATAGCATACCTGGTCTACATCTGAGAAGACAAGCTCTAAGTTGATGACATCTATGTCAGACTTCGGATCAACTTTCCCATTTACATGAACAATGTCATTATCCTCAAAACAGCGTACAACCTAAAACAATGATAGTCTTTAATAAAATTAAACAAAAGTAAAAATAAAAAATGCTCTTTCTACCAATGAAGATATGTAGTAGGGTTCTAAACATTAAAATAAGAAACTTCAAACAGTTGATACATTAACTTCAATACTGAGAGAAAACAAACGACAGAAAAAAGCTAAAGCAGGAACATGGTCTGTTACTCTGTTTAGTGTTTAGTATTAGTTCGTTGGCCATTAAAAGAAATACGCTTGAAGGATGTATATATGTGTATTAGGGAGAGTGTGTTATATCTTTGTTCACCAGAGTTCTACGTTTTTCAATCTCGCTTGATGTTTTTCGCACTAAATAAAAAGTGAACTGAATCCAGTATCTCTTGAATCATTTAGAGCTGCTCAGATTAAGCACTATTATTTAATAACTTCCTAGAGCTAAAATAAATTCGCAACATCCAACTATTGAAGTCATTACCAAGCATGATTATAACCAAGACCATAGTGCAATATGCATCTACGGTCCTATTTAGCTCTGAATATTGAACCAATTACAGTATAGTTGAGTATAATATTGTTAGACCAATTGAACCCAAGCTCTGAATATTGGTTGAAACAAGAAACATCAATTCAGCTCCTTAGAAGGAAGAGCACGACAATAAATATTGGCCCATTACCATGTTGGCCTTTCCTAAACTTTACAAATGCATGTGAAAATTGTATATTTTGAATATGTATTAAAGATGAGAAAGCCGTTAATTGAAAAAAGTATGCGCAGATGGTGCTTATCTTCTTGCGCACCTTGGAATTTAAACTGTTGTTGAGGAGACACAATTATATATGTAAAAGGATAGACAAAATAAGAATATGCAAAGTATACGACCGTTACTTTTAAGGAAATCTGATTACCATATTCATGGAAGATCACAATGACTCCTCTGATAAAACTCTAATTGTGTCTACCAACCCCACAGAGAGGGAGAGAGGGGGGGGGGGGGGCGATCATGTATCTTAATGATCACGATAATAAATTTTATTTAAAATTTTCTCATTCTTAATTTCCAAAGAGGTATTGAAAAGTGAAAACTAAAAATATCAACATGAAGATATTTTAAACCTGAAGTATGGAGTCCACTTCACGAATGTGTGACAGAAATTTGTTACCCAATCCCTGCAATCAGCAAATATTAGCAGACCATATACCATCATTAACAAACTGACCAAATCACTTAAGAATCTAAAGGAATTTTAGCTAATACCAAAGAAACATCAAGACAGTAAGATAAATAAAGAAATTTCACCTCCCCTTGACTGGCTCCCTTCACAAGCCCAGCAATATCTACAAATTCTATAGATGCCGGGACAGCTCGTTGAGATTTGCTGAGATCAGAAAGTACACTGAGACGTGGATCAGGAACACCAACAATTCCTACATTTGGTTCTATTGTACAAAAAGGGAAATTAGCAGCTTGAGCCTTTCCATTCTCGACCTGAAAAAAAAAATATATATATATATATATATATATATGAATGTTAGTAAAACTGACAAGCATGAACCTTGAAAGCAAGTACCGAAACTAAGTTTAGCTACAGGGAAAGCTTTCTCTTATAACATCCGAAGATAACAGTGTAAAGATGCAATATTGGTCCTTGATACCATACACAAGGATAGTTAATGCATATCAACAAACTCTAGTAATAACAAGAATATTCAGTAAATAGGATTCCTTATATCAAACTTTCAATTAAAAAACTTCAGGAAATCAAACACTACTCTCATGGGCGGAACCAGGGGGGTCATATGACCCCCTGGAATTTTCGAGGGTTATTTGTTTTCCTTTTCCTTCCTTTTTTTATGTATTTCTTTTTCTCCTTTACTTTTTTTTATTTTTACTTTATCATCAAAGTGGGGCAAAAAAAAGTGATAACAATTCTCTCTGTAAACTAATTAAAAATAAAAAACTAAAGAAATAAAATAATTTTTTTTAGATCCTACTATAGTGACTATAAGTTCACCATAGTTTTATCTTATCAAGATTATTAAATCATCTTCTTCTATTTAATTATTTTTATGCTAGAATTCATTCTTTCAAGCTAATTAATCCCATGAACCACAATATAAGGTTTTGAATATATAATATTATAATTGGTAATTTATCTATAAAAGTAGCTAATCAGTTGATTAAAAATTTCAAAGTTTGATTAATAGTCTTATAGTTCGGGAAAATTAAATATATATATATATATATATATATATATATATATATATTTGACAAGGGTTGGAATAAGATATTGTGAAATAATATAATTGGACAAAATGAATTTGAAAGAAGCACTCCAAGGGTTAATAAATAATTTTGTTACTAATGTATTTTGACCCCCTCAATAAATGTTCTGGTTCTGCCACTGACTACTCTACTTGAGCTATGTTTGGCACTCAATTCAAAGCTTTAGAATTGGACCAAAAAGCACATTTGCAATTGCATAGAATTGAAACATAGTTAAAACTTGGCGCTCAACTCCAAATCCAAGACTTGGAATTGAGTTGCCAACCATAGCTTTTAAGCAATTCATCATTTCCAACCAACCAATGTTAATAAAATACTAACGCATAAACTTATTCATATAAGATATAAATAAGTTTCACATATGACTTCATTGCTTCAATTCACAGTTAAAACTAGTTCATATACTTGTATATGAGTGCGCGAAATTCCAATATAAATATTTATACGAGCAAGGAAGAACAAAATAATAAAGAAATTTCCACAACATGTCAAATTTGAAGAAAAAAACTCACAACGGCGTTGAACAGAGTAGATTTTCCGACATTGGGGAGACCAACAATGCCAGCTCTCAAGCTCATGGTAATTTTAGATGAGAATTGGCGCCGCCGTAAGCCGATGGTTTCTGCAAGGTTTGGCCATTGGAGAGGGGACTTCCTTAGCAGAGAAGACTTGAGAGGAAGAAGAGCCATAGACGAAGGAACCAGTTGATGGCATGCTATTCTCGCCATTTTAGACTGTGTATGTTTTGGAGAGAAAAAGTGGGGGTTTATCTGCGGAACAATTAGAGGGAAAGAGAGAAAGCCACTCTTTTCTCGCAGGGGTATTTTCAGAGTCAAAATCTTCCGCCCAAATTTGGAATGGGCTTGGATTTAGCAACTTTTAGCTGGGCCAACAATGTCCCATTAAGACACTAAATACTTAATAAATAATATTCTAGAATCACATTATCGACAACCGCGTGATTAAGGGATAGAGTGCTTTCCAATAAGGATCTCTCTTACTGCTGGCCAGCGCAATTAGATGAAACATCAAACCTCTCCTCAGATGTAACTTTCTAGACATTGTCAATAATGTTATCTAATAATATTATTCGAGATAATATGAATTATTGCTCGATAATGGAAAATACCGTGTAATGACAATTATCAAACAACAAAGAATATAAATTATCAATATGACAATTATTGAATCAATAAAATAAAATATTGAATAGTAATTATCGTAACCATTATTGAGTAAAGGTGCCTTCAATAATTGGTGCAATCTGAGTGTCTTCTTGTCGGCAACAACGCGTAGACATCGTGTTTTAACCACCGGGTATTCCAACGTTGTTAATTCAGAATAACTACACGCCAGTTATTTTTAAACAACTTATATTTGTCGTTTTCTTCATCCAATCGCTTTCAGTTGTAGGGCCATTATTTAAGGTCGCTACTCGCATTTAATATTCCCCGACAAGCGGAAAATATTCCACGCACCAAACGAATATTCTCAAACAAAATAAATATTTTATAACCACCGCTTATTTAAAATATTTATGCATTTTACCCATAACTAACCACATTAATGAAATCAACCCTTCCTAATTAAAAGAAATAATAGAGGAAAATAAATTTCATTTATTAATTATTTGGGGTCTTACAACCTCCCTTCTTATGAAATTTCGTCCTCGAAATTGACGACGACGCATTGGTGTTTCAAAAAGATGAGGATACCTCGCTTTCATTTTCGCTTTCTAATTCCTGTGTCATTTCCTCTATAAGCATTGATTCCTCCACAAAACTTTAACTTGTGGTATGACCTTTCAGACGTAGGACATGCTCCTTCCTATCCAAGATCTTGACAGTACCTTCTCATACGTTAAGTCTTTGGCTATCTCGTCTGGTTCTAACTCAATAACGTGGTTGGGTCTTTCACATATTCTGAAATGACGGATATGTGAAATACATTATGAACACGAGACATACTTTCGAGTAACGCGAGTCTATAAAGGCTACATTACCCTACTCTGGCCAAGAATTTGAAATGGACCAATAAATCGTGGATTGAGCTTTTTCTCTTCCCTAATCTTGTAACTCCACTCCATGGGGCAACACGCAATGACGATACATGATCCCCAATACTAAATTCTACGTCCTTTCGATGAAGATCCGCATAACTCTTTTGTCGATCTTGTGCCGCTTGTTTATCGTTGTCGAATCATTTGGATCTTTTTCAGTAGATCATACGTACTCAACTCGGGTCCCAACAATGTTGCTTCACCCACCTCGTCCCAACATACCGAGAAGCGACACTTTTGTCCATATAATGCTTCAAATGGGGCCACACCAATGCTTGCTTCGATAATTGTTGTTGTAGGAGAATTCCACCAATGGTAAATACTTATCCCAACTCCTTTGAAGTCAGGACACGTGAGTCTTAATAGATCTTCAAGAGTTTGAATAGTCCTCTCGATTGTCGTCAGGTTGGTTTGAGGATGGTATGCCGAATCAATCGTAAATCCGTGCCCATAGCTTTTTGCAAGCTAACCCAAAATCTTGAAGTGAATCTTGGGTCACGATCCGAAACTATGGATACTGGCATGCCATGCAATCTCACAATCTCATCTACGTACATACTGTTAGGTTTGTAATATTCATGAGCGCAATCAAATTGCACAAAATTAGCGGAAGCGTGATAAAAATCAGAGTTTAAAAATTTACAAACCATATACCCGGATCACCCTTTATGCATAATTATTAATTAAACGAAAAGATAAAGAATAAATCATACCCTTGAAGATCGAGCTTCCTCAGGTACAAGTTCACCTCCAAATCCTTTCACGTTCAATCTTGAATCCACCGGGTTTGGTTCCTTCCTTTGATCAACGTTAGCCACCCATGTGTTTGGCCTCTAGAGGTGATCCACCAAGGAAGAATAAAATTCAAGAAGAAGGGTGGTTGGCTAAACCCTAGTTTTTCTATCTCTATAGAAAGGGTGTACTCTCCCAACAATTGGAATTATTACGTATGTTAAAAGTCAACAACCCATATCACCCATAATAAGACTCCTCTTATTTATAGATGTGGGCAACCCACCTTAACAATTAAGGAATTGGGTTTTATTTAATTAATTAAATTAATTAATTAAGCTCCCTAATCTTATTAGGGATAATTAATTAAACTCTTTTAATTAATTTTCCTTCCTAATCCAATTAGGAATAAATGAGAGTACTTATATTAAATTAATTCCTAAACTCTTTTAGAAATTAAAATAATAATAATTGTAATAATATTAATAAGACTCCTCTTATTAATTTATATTTAATATTTCTAAAATATTAAATAATAATATTAAGCTATTTAATTTATTCTATCACCATAGATTAAATTAAATATACATAACATATTATTACGATTATGCCATTAACTTCTTAAATAATTATTCTTCCTTTATGGTGTGACCCTTTAGGTTCTCCATATTAAACCTATTGTGAATAAATCAATTAGAACAATTCTAATCTTATTTAAATAAATAAATTAAACAATTAACTTATTTAAATAAATAATATTTATTCTACAATAGGGATAAGCCTCCCTAGCGATCAACGACTTTCCGGATAATATAGATTTCAACATTAATCATAAAAGAACCTTTGAGTAAATAGTTACTGCACAATTCAATCCTTCCACCATACAATGTCCCAATTAAATATAAGGCATGGAATTTATGTCAAGTCTTATTTTATTTAATTATATGTATTTCGACTCTTAAATGCACAACTCAAATAATGCAAATTAGAAACTCCTTTCTAATTTCATTCTCGCTTTGCCAAGGACTCTTTGGGTTGTCATTTATCGAATCACATAGACATTCTCTTCTTTTATTAGTAAGTGGTAGATTCTTTATTGATCATACATTATCTCCATGTACAACTTATTATACCCAAGCATACCCTTTGATATACCCTAAGGGTCTTAAGGAATAAGTCAAAGTATAACTCATCATACACAAGATACTATGATGATCTCAAGTCCAAGGATTACTTCAGACTACTATCACTATAGAATTCTTATTGACAGCAAATAAAACTCCATTAGGTATTCCTTAGCGAGCCAACGCTCGGTGAACTTATTCTCTAATAAGCACCTACATACTTGCTTTAGTGTCTCCACACAAATGATCGTGAGATCAATCATCCTCATCCAATGAGTAGAAGAACGTATGTACCAATCTATCCGGATTCACTAATCCCCAATTTAGTAATCCAATGATTGGGAACTATTTTAGTTTTAAGCTTTCAAAGAATTTAGATCTCATTAGAATGATCATCATCATTATTCTAAAAGCATTGCTTAAAACTATGGGTTTATCACATATTATAAAACAAAGATCACGTAGATAATTAATAGCCTTTAATAAATTAATACTTTTATTAATAAATGAATAAGATTATTACAAAGTATATGCTTTATCATCAAACATGATTGGCTTGTATGCATATTACTTTCAATCTCCCACTTGCACTAAAGCCAATCGCCATGGTAACTCATACTCTTCTTCTCTAAGTGGCGATTATCCCGTTGTTGGATAAGCTTTAGTTAATGGATATGTAATGTTGTTCATGAGAGTCCACTATCTCTATAGTGATTTCCCATCTTTCAATGATTCTAATAATCAAATGAAAGTGCCACAACACATGTTTAGATCCAAGATGAGATTTAGGAACTATTCCTAGTTACAGAATGAACTTTTATCCAAACAATCAACTCGCAGACTTCATTTATAGCTACTTACTTTGTCTTTATCACTAAACCAAAGAACTCTTTCTTTGTTTGGAACCTTTCCAATTCAACGCACCACCGTTCAAGGTAACACTTTACCTTAAAGTGGATTTTCCGTCGCCTCTTCGTCCATTCGAAAAACTTGAAGTGCATTAAGCCCTCTAGTTTTAATTCGGACCCACCATGTATGATCACATCCTTAGTCTTTGGTTAAGAACTTTAAGATGTTTTTCAACGACTCACAATGAACTTCTCCGAATATGGTCGATCAACATCGGGTCTCGTATATTTCATTGCATACATGATATTACTCATGTGATCTCTCTTTCGTGAGTCTGTGGGGACTATTAAGAGAGATACACTCCATAACTCATCAACATGAGACATCTATTGGAGTTTGCCATGCTAAACGACTTTAGCATCAAATGAATATACGTTCCTTGGGGTTAAGTCGAGCATCTTTCAGATTCATCTATATAGATTTTATCCCCAATTAAGATACTCTTCCCAAACCATTCATGGAGGAATGTTTAGACAACTTTATCTTTCTTGATTGTAACATTGGTATGTCATTCCTTATCCGTAGTATATCAACATATAGTACTAGGAATGTCACTATGCTCCCACTGACCCTTTTGTACACACTAGGTGTCTTACCTCATCGAATGTAACTCTGGATCATCATCTTCTATGATGCGTACCTCATCATCATCATCCATGATGAATCCATACCTCCTAGGTATCTTTGGTACTATTCCGATTTCTGATTGGTTGCCAGGTACAATACAGTCTATCTACTGTGTTTCTCTTATTTGACTTATAGTGTTTTGTGGTTCTTGAACTCTTCAAGATCTATAATCCTCCCACTAGCCCTTCAATGATAAACACCTTTATCTTAGAAGGCAGCGTGTTTCGTAACAAACACCTTTTGCTAAGTAGAATTATAGAACATATACCCTAAACTTACTTTAGGATGTCCCACAAATCGACACTTCACAAATCTTGTCCCAAACTTATCCTTTTGAAACCTTTTCACATAAGTTGGAACCCTTATCTTAACATACTTAAGATTAGGAATCCTCCCATCCATAACTTTTATGGAGTCTTCAAAGGATTTTGAGGTTACCTTTTCCGTAGATACGTAGCCATTTCTAGGACATTATCCCAAAAAAAGATACTGGAATGTCGGTAAAATCATTTTGGACCGCACCATGTCCAACAAGGTACGATTTTTCCTTTCAGATACATTAATCAATTATTACGTATCATGAGGTGTCCATTATGAGAAAACTATTTGAGATGATCTAGAAACTTATTGCACAAGTATTTATTCCTTGATCTAATCAAAGAATCTTAATACTTTTGCCAATTTGTTTCACTTACGAATTCTTTGAACCTTTCAAATAATTCACACTTGTATTTCAGCAAATACACACATTCAACTCTTTGAATGATCATCTCCTTTTCTTATACTAATTTGTTCAATATGCAAAATTATTTTCATGTAAGTCAAGTATACAAAATTTATTAAGTAATATTCC
Source organism: Panax quinquefolius (assembly GCA_020205615.1). Classification (NCBI taxonomy): domain Eukaryota; kingdom Viridiplantae; phylum Streptophyta; class Magnoliopsida; order Apiales; family Araliaceae; genus Panax; species Panax quinquefolius. The sequence continues at coordinate 132,240,657 of CM035162.1, read as the reverse complement.
AGTTCTATACAAAACATTATTATTATAAATAGAACAACAATTGTTCTTAATTATAATACCAAAGATTTCATTGTCCAACAATAAAATGGAAATAATATTTTTAACAAAAACTGGAATACAATAACAACTTATTGACTTAATAGATTTGCCGTGTAGCATTGCTAAACTAAAAGTTTCTATGGCTAATATGGCAACCTTTGCTACATTTCCATGCGTAGGATTACTTATATTTGTTTAGCTTTTACTTCGCTTAGTCCTTCATAAATCTATATTTATGATAACCAAAGTCAGTATCCAATACCCAAGTAGAACCTTGACTTAAAAGAAAAATTTATTTCAATCATGAACAAAAATCGTATTTTAACCGAAACTTCACTAAGCTTCTTTGGTTAGCCTTTGCAAGATGCTTCATGATTTCTTTTCAATTGTCTGGGCTTATTTGCGGTGGAAGCAAACTCCTTTGCTATCCATATCGATTTTGTTCTTATTATCCTTTGTTTATGCCTTTCTATTTACCTTCTTTGAATCGTTCTTCTTTTCGTAAGATCCTTTGGCCCTACTAGTAAGACTTGATCTTTCTTGGTTGGAAAGTGACTCTCAACATTTTTCAACATGTTAAGCAAAATCGACAAAGTCGATATCTAGCTTGTTTCATATGAAAAATTCACAACAATTGTGAAAGGAGTCCGGAATGAGTGCAAGATCAAATCTTGGCTCAACTCTCCATCCATGACAAAACCGGTTGTCTAATTGATCAATCAAATTGATTATGTTAAGAACTTTTTTATGCATTTATAGTGCCATTGGCCATTCTAGATCGGAAGAGCTCCTTAGATATCTCGATATCTATCGGCCCTACTTTCCTCACCATCAACTACTTGATGTGCGGGGAATATAGTAGAGCATCCATAGTTTCATCGCCGACGCTCAAGCTCGTTACTCATGGATGTGAGCATGATGCATTGAGCCAATCAGGCATCATCTTGCCACTTTCTAAAAGTAGCAATCTCTTCCTCAGAGGCATTATGCGCAACCATTGCAGATCCGCAACCATTGCGAGGATAAAGCGTATAAGGATATAAGATAGCTTTTCATTATGAGAACTATTCTCAAATTCCTTAACCAATCCGTTTAATACGGCCCGGTTAAATAACATCTAATATGTTTTGCGTTGATAGTAATTAAGACATTGTAAAATTTTGTAAATGAATTTGTAATTAATAACATTTTAACATACATTCTATTATTAATTACCAAAATAAATTAGGTCTTGTTTTAAATTGGTATCTCCCACTATTTTCTTCAAACTATATTACCTCACTTATATAGTTCTACAAAATCTAATTAAAGATTTGCTAGTGAGAATAAGGATCCCATTTCAAATGTATATAGCCTTGTGGTGACACAACAAACTATATATAAATAAATAGGTAGACAACTTTTGTCAATTACATCAACTATGCAACTCCTTGTATTTTGCCTCTTAGATTATTTTGATCAGTGGTGGCACATCCGAATCAAAATTATCCAAGTTAAGTCCAACCTAGCACTCCATATATTCAAAAAGAAAAATATCATCCTTGTGGTGACACAACAAAATAATATTGTTCAATTTTCTTTATAAGCATCAAATGTGATAAATTAACATCTTAAATACTTAATACTTGCCTTGTGGTGACACAACAAACTCATATTAAATATTTAATACTCTATTAATTTTATCATGCTATGCTGACGACGTTCGATATTCCAAATATCTTTGAGCGCTTAGGACTTAATATAAAAATTGAGGGGTTTGTTATTAATTTGTCTCATCTTGTTTTAAGTAGCATATACATATATATATATAAAATACGCGTTATATTAATGAACATCACGAAGCATGTTTGCATAATATATAATATATATATAGTATAAGCATGCACATATAGAATACTATATTCTACCCGGATTGATTATGGACTTTTATTCTAGTTTGGTTCACTAGAGCCACCAAGTGAACCAAAAGGTCAAACCCCAAGGGGTGCAAGAAATAATATTTAAATATAACTATTACATTTAAACCCGGGCTCCATTACAAATGGGTCTTCAAGCGCTCCTTACTCCTTGATCTCTAATTTTTCAAAATTAATTCTAACTATTCCTATTACAAAACTATTTAAAATAAATAGAAACCTTGATCGTGATCGAGGGAAGTACATAGGAGGAGATAGAATTTACATTAAGAAAAATTAGAGAAGACGAGGCACGCAGAACCCCATTTAATAAAACCCATACATTCATGCATCCAACTAAAATAAAATCCAATCGCATTGGTCAATAGTCCATAATCAATCCCATTTATTATCATACACATCACCATACGATCAATAAATAATATTCATCTCATGAATAATAAACATTTAATATATATATTGATATCATTTAATGGGCAAATTTAGTTAGTATAAAATCTATTTTTGAATCAAAATAAACTCCTTTATTTTAATCCAAATTTAAATCAAAATAAAACTATTTTATTTTAATTTCTCTAATTTTGAATAAAATAAACTATTTTATTTTAATCAAAATAAACTCCTTTATTTTAATTAATTATGGAATCCAATTCCATGTAATAAAAAAAATTATTTAATTAAAATAAACTCTTTTATTTTAATTAATTATGGAATCCAATTCCATATAAAAAAAATCTTTTATTTAAAGGAAACGGATATTCTTTCCTATTCACAAATAAACTCCTTTATTTTGAATAATATGAAATCTTATTCCATATTTAAATAAACTCTCTTTTATTTAAGGAAACACTAATTTTCTTTTCCTATTCACAAATAAACTCTTTTATTTTGAATAATATGAAATCTATTTCATATCTAAATAAACTCCTTTATTTAAGGAAGGATCAATTTCAACTCCAATTAGTTATCATGGAATCCAATTCCAACTCTAATTAGTTAGCATGAAATTTAATTTTAAAATTAAAATAAAACTATTATTTTAAAATTAAAATAAACTTTTATTTAAAATTAAAATAAACCTTTTATTTTAATTATAAAATTATTGAGAATAATATATATATATATATATATATATATTAGTATATATATAATAATATATATATATATTAGTTACGGTATATATATATTATATATATATAATACTATATATATATATATATATATATAATATAATATATATATATATAAACTGTTCCTTTTTGTTTAAAATTAAAATGCATTTCTTTAAGTTCTCTAGAATTTTTAAAAAAAATTTCAAGCTGGATTCAAACTTGGTTTCCGTGCCGTGCGTGGCTTTTCAAAAAAAAAAAAAAATTTCAAAAAACCTGCTGCCGGTTTTTGAAATTCCGGATTGCATGTAACAGCCATAATTGCTAAACTTCCCTCGATTTTAGTGCCAAATTGAATCATTTTTGTCATTTCTTACGGTTTTCATGCTTCTGTTAATTTTTTTTTTTTTTTTTTATTTAATAAATTTTATCTAATAAAATTATGCCCAATTAAATTATTCTAAACACATATCAATATACATATCAAATTAAAACAATTAATAATTCGCATAAAGGTTTGGCTCGATACCTTTATTAGTTTGTAATATTCATGAAAGCAATCAAATTGCACAAAATTAAGCTAAGCGTGATAAAAATCGAGTTTAAAATTTACAAACCATATACCGGATCACCCTTTACGATAATTATTAATTAAACGAAAAGATAAAGAATAAATCATACCCTCAAGATCGAGCTTCCTCAGTACAAGTTCACCTCCAAATCCTTTCACGTTCAATCTTGAATCCACCGGTTTGGTTCCTTCCTTTGATCAACGTTAGCCACCCATGTGTTTGGCCTCTCAGAGGTGATCCACCGAGGAAGAATAAAATTCAAAAGAAGGGTGGTTGGCTAAACCCTATTTTTTCTATCTCTATAGAAAGGTGTACTCTCCCAACAATTGGAATTATTACGTATGTTAAAAGTCAACAACCCATATCACCCATAATAAGACTCCTCTTATTTATAGATGTGGGCAACCCACCTTAACAATTAAGGAATTGGGTTTTATTTAATTAATTAAATTAATTAATTAAGCTCCCTAATCTTATTAGGGATAATTAATTAAACTCTTTTAATTAATTTTCCTTCCTAATCCAATTAGGAATAAATGAAAGTACTTATATTAAATTAATTCCTAAACTCTTTTAGAAATTAAAATAATAATAATTGTAATAATATTAATAAGACTCTCTTATTAATTTATATTTAATATTTCTAAAATATTAAATAATAATATTAAGCTATTTAATTTATTCTATCACCATAGATTAAATTAAATATACATAACATATTATTACGATTATGCCATTAACTTCTTAAATAATTATTCTTCCTTTATGGTGTGACCCTTTAGGTTCTCCATATTAAACAGGTTGTGAATAAATCAATTAGAACAATTCTAATCTTATTTAAATAAATAAATTAAACAATTAACTTATTTAAATAAATAATATTTATTCTACAATAGGGATAAGCCTCCCAGCGATCAACGACTTTCAGGATAATATAGATTTCAACATTAATCATAAAAGAACCTTTGAGTAAATAGTTACCGTACAATTCAATCCTTCCACCATACAATGTCCCAATTAAATATAAGACATGGAATTCTTTGTCAAGTCTTATTTTATTTAATTATATGTATTTCGACTCTTAAATGCACAACTCAAATAATGCAAATTAGAAACTCCTTTCTAATTTCATTACGCCGCCAAGGACTACTTGGGTTGTCATTTATCGAATCACATAGGACATTCTCTTCTTTTATTAGAAGTGGTAGATTCTTTATCGATCATACATTATCTCCATATATAACTTATTATACTCAAGCATACCCTTTGATATACCCTAAGGGTCTTAAGGAATAAGTCAAAGTATAACTCATCATACACAAGATACTATGATGATCTCAAGTCCAAGGATTACTTCAGATTACTATCACTATAGAATTTCTATCGACAGCAAATAAAACTCCATTAGGTATTCCTTAGCGAGCCACGTTCAAATGAACTTATTCTCTAATAAGCACCTACATACTTGCTTTAGTGTCTCCACACAAATGATCGTGAGATCAATCATCCTCATCGAACGGGCAAGCAACGACGTATGTACCCAATCTATCCGGATTCACTAATCCCCAATTTAGTAATCCAATGATTGGGAACTATTTTAGTTTTAAGCTTTCAAAGAATTTAGATCTCATTAGAATGATCATCATCATTATTCTAAAAGCATTGCTTAAAACTATGGGTTTATCACATATTATAAAACAGCATCATGTAGATAATTAATAGCCTTTAATAAATTAATACTTTTTATTAATAAATGAATAAGATTGTTACAAAGTATATGCTTTATCATCAAACATGATTGGCTTGTATGCATATTACTTTCACATACGAGCAAGACGTTCAAGAGAATAAGTCTCCCGTATCGGCAAGAAATGAGCAGACTTGGTTAATTTATCAACAATAACCCAAATAACATTGATGCCTTGAGAAACCATAGGAAGACCCATAACGAAATCCATGGTAATGTGTTCCCACTTCCATTTCGGAATCTCAAGTGGTTGCAACGGACCCTTAGGTACTAGATGCTCCGCCTTTACACGTTGACAAGTTAAACACATCGAGATAAACTTTGCAATCTCTCTCTTCATATTGTTCCACCAAAATGTATGTCAAGATCACGATACATTTTAGTACTTCCAGATGGATTGCAAATGGTGTATTGTGTGCCTCCATCATAATCTTGTATTTTAAATCGTAGTCGTTAGGAACACGTAGTCCGGAGTGGACTCAAGTATTCCTTCTTCATCGATTCTCGCTCCTAATAACACCTTCTTGTATTTCTTCTTCTTACGCGATCACCCGGCCCAGTGTAGCTCGAGCAACCTTAACTTTTTCTATTAAAGTTGGCTTTACGTCGATACTTGACATCATTGCACTCGTTCCTGCATATGATCTTCTACTCAACGCGTCAGCTACCATGTTCGCTTTTCCAGTATGGTATTGAATAGTGTGGTCTTAATCTTTCAACAACTCGAGCCAACGTCGTTGCCGCATGTTGAGTTCCTTTTGCGTGAAGAAATATTTGAGGCTTTTATGGTCTGAATATATCTCCACTTTCTCCCTATATAGATAGTGCCTCCAGATCTTTAGTAAGGAACGATCGCCGCCAACTCTAGATCATGAGTAGGATAATTCCTCTCATACTCTTTTTGAGTTGTCGCGAGGCATAGGCTATGACTTTCCCACGTTGCATGAGAACACATCCTAACCTTTGCCTCAAGCATCAACAGAGATAACAAATCCATCCGTATCGGATGGTATTGTTAGAACAGTGCCGAAATGAGTCTCCTCTTAAGCTCTTGGAAACTCTTCTCGCGATTCTTCGCCTCCAAACGAATTTTGTATCCTTCCGAAGTTAGTTGGGTTAATGGAGAAGCGATTCGAGAAAACCCTTCCACGAATCTCCGATAATAACCACTAAGCCCAAAAGCTACGTACTTGAACCACCGACTCGGTTGCTCTAACTTTGTATTGCTTCAATCTTCACGGATCAATAGATACTCCATGTTTCGACACCACGCGCCCAAGGAATGCTACTTCCTCAAGCCAGAACTCACATTTCTTCAACTTGGCATAAAGCTTGTTTTCACGAAGCCTTTGGAGTACCAGCTTCAAATGGTGCTCATGATCTTCACGGCTTTTGGAATATACGTGGATGTCATCAATAAAGACAACAACGAATTGATCCAAATATTCCTTGAATACTCGGTTCATCATATCTATGAAAGCCGCAGGAGCATTAGTCAATCCGAAAGATATGACTAAGAATTCATAATGCCCGCATCGAAGTTTCGAAGGCGTCTTTTGAATATCCTCGATTCTAATCTTCACCGATGATATCCGAATCTAAGATCGATCTTTGAAAAAATTGTGCTCCTCAGAATCGGGTCAAAACAGTCATCAATACGAGGTAGAGGATACCTATTCTTGATGGTGACATGGTTCAATTCTCGATAGTCAATACAAAGTCGCGATACTCCCGTCTTTCTTCTTTACGAATAAAATAGAGCACCCCAAGGAGATGTACCAGACCTAATGAAACCGATGTCCAACAGCTCTTGTAGTTGGACCTTTAACTCCTGAAGTTCAATAGGAGCCATTCGATATGGGGTTTTAGAAATGGGCTTGGTACCAGGTTCAAGATCAATAAAAAATTCAACTTCACGTTCCGGGTGACTGGAAGTTCTTCAGGAAATACGTCAGGAAAGTCAATAACAACAGGAATATTATTCAAATCTGACGTGTCTTTATTCAAATCCATAACATGAGCTATGAAAGCTTGACATCCGTTTTTCAATAAACGAATAGCTTTATGATTAGATATGACAGTGATTGATTTTAATGGTTTAGTTGCTTGAATTGCATAACAAAGTTGGTTAGGAATATGAAAACTAACAACCTTACGAAAACAATCAATTTTGGCATGATGAGTAGTTAACCAATCAATCCCTAAAATTACATCAAAAGCAAGTATCTTTAAAGAGATAAAGTCAACAGGTAAGGTGATGGTGCCAACTTGAATCAAACAAGATTTATAAACAGTGGATGTGATGAAAGTTTCTCCTAACGGAGTTTCCACAGATTTATTTTAATTTTATCAATAAAAATTAATTGATAAAATTAAAATAAAAATTATTTGATAAAATTAAAAATTATTTGATAAAAATTATTTGCATGTAAAAGTACAAATTTATTTATCCTAGTTAGAAAAAAAAAAAAAATTATCACAAAATCGACTCAATTATAATTTTAATGTCCGAATTTGAAAAGATTTTTAATTTATAATTTTTATAATTTCCTCAATTATATTTGTTATTAATTATATAAAAAATTCTATTAATTACAAAATAACTAAATAACTCTTTTTATTTTTTTAATTTCTACCATGTATTTTTTGCTAAATTTTTTGATTTTATTATAATTTTCTTTCATTTCCCCCTAAATATATTTCACATTCCCCTTAAATTTAATTAGCATATTTTTGAATTTTTTTATTTTATAAATAGCTTAAATATAAATAAAATTTTATTTAATATTAATTAAAAAAATAATTAAATATTTTTTTTATTTTCTTGTTTTTGGCACACTTTTTAAATTTATATTATACTTTAAAATATTTTTTTCATTTTCTTCATAAAAATTTTCCTCCAAATCCACATAATCGTTGTCACGTCACACAAGGACGCCACATCAGCTTTTTTTTGACAACTCTGCCAGTTGAAATGTTCTTTTCCAAATTAAAGTCAACTCGACTTAACGTTTTTTTTTAACTTTGTGTTAGAAAAGTCGAGTATGATTGAGTCGATCGTAAGAAAAAAAGTTCGATTACCCATTCAGAAGTCGACATAAAAGCATGTTGACTTAGAAAGCATTTAACCCCTCTTCCTGTTAATTATTATTTTCTTATTCAAACATTATAGACTTATTTTTGATCTATGTTCCTGTTTCTCTCTCTTTTTTTCATCCTCTTTTTTCTCTCTCTTCACTTGCTCCTCCGACGGCACAATAAAAATATGGAGGAGAGTTTTTCGAGAAGACAAATTTGGGGAATCGCACAGAGAAGACAAATTTGGGGAATTCAATGACGAGTAATCAGCAATCAAAAATTGCAGTGTGTGAAATGAATCCAATGTTATCGCCTTCATGGGTTGAAAAGAAAATGTAGGGCATTCACTTTTAGTAGTGGAGAGGAAAAATTAGCATGACATGAATCAAAACCATTAAAGCTTTGGGTTTAAAGTACCGATGTGGTGTTTCTTTTGAACTCTAAATATTATTATGTTCTTTTCTTATTTATTTTCTTAAACATATACTAATAATTAATATTAGTTTGCTCTTACAATAAGAGTTTCAACAACTGATAGAAGAGATTGGTAACCAAATATTCATACCAAGGTTACCAAACCTTCACACCAAGGTTGCCAATCCACATCCACAACAGTTTTTTCATAGTGCAGTTGGTAACCAAACCTTCATACCAATGTAACCAATCCACCTCCACACCTTTACTTTTTTCATAGTGCAGTTGGTAACCAAACCTTTACACCAAGGTAACCAAACCTTCATACCAAGGTAACAAAACCTTCATACCAAGGTAACCAATCCGCATCCACACATGCAGTTTTTTCATAGTGCAGTTGGTAGCCAAACATCCATACCAAGATAACCAATTCAAAGATTGTTATTAGGTTACCAATTTATTTTGAATGTGATACGAGTTGGTAGCCAAACCTTCATGTACGATGAGTAGCCAAACATTCATACCATGGTAATCAATTCGGTTTTATTAAGTTACCAATTTATTTTGAATGTGATGCGATTTGGTAGCCAAACCTTCATGCGATTGATTGCGAACTTTTGCATCAAGGTAACCAATTCATACTGCAGTGTGGAGGTTGATTGGTTACCTTGGTATAAAGGTTTGGTTACCTTGGTATAAAAGTTTGGTTACCTTGGCACTGAAGGTTTCGTTATCAACATTACATTACACATCACTCTCTTATCTCTCTCTCGCATTGTCTTGCTAACTGATTCACAAAGCTTGTAGACTTTCCAACGATGAAAATAAAAATATGATTTTTAATGTCACATGTCTTGTTGATCCACAATGTAGTGTTAGCCTATCATTTGCCAACTTTCTTCTTGCAGATGTGGGTGCAAAATTTGCTATACATGTGGAGCTGAGTGGAAGGATAAGAAACCATCTTATAACTGTCTACTCTGGGATAATGAGCACATTATAGATGAAGACGATTTAAGATGAATTTGAATTTGATTTAGCATGATGACGCATTTACTATGAAACCGATGCATTCGATTATTACCGAACGCGGATCGTATCTATATCCCTCCCTTCACATGTTTTCCTTTGAATTTTAATTTATTTTTGTTGTTAGATCCCAGATATTTGAATTTGAATTATTAATTATGACAGTTATTTCTCCTTGATTTTAGGTTTCCTTATTAATGTGAATTGCGTTATTTTTATAATTATTTTGTGTATTTTTTGATTTTGTAAATACTTTCTAATTGTTGTATATTAGTGTTAAGGACCCTAAAAAATGGAAACTGGCTCGCTATAAATTCTATAGCGACGGTTTTTACAGTCACTATACATCTATAGCGACACTTTTTATATTTTTTTTAAAGAACGAAATATATCATGTGGAAATATTAATTTCCAAAAAAAAAATAATAGACCATATTGTATTTTTTAAAGAATCGAAATATAGATTGCACCCAAATTTTGTGTTAAGTGAGTTTTGCATCTTAACATTCAAAATGTGTCCACTTACACTCCAAAGGTTAAGTTTGGCATTCTAGTAAACCCCTAACAATTTATAAGTCAAAATTGATCAAAATCATTATACACATGATTTAAAAGGGTTATTTTACTACTTTTACCCTTTTACATCATCTTCAAAACATAAGTCTACTCATTCTTCTTTAAAACACTAATTGCAATCCAAATGCAATTACAATAGTAGAAGAGAAATGGAACGCAATTGCTCATTGTAGGAAGAGAGTTGTAACAAAGACTTACATGGAGAATCTCTATTAATATTGGAAGAAGGTTTATTGGATGTCCAAATTGGTGTGAAGATGAAAACGACGGATGTAATTTTTTGTTTGGGTTTATCCACCCATGTGTGAGCTTTCAAGGGTTGTGATTCATGGATTATTAAGACAATCAAGAAATTAGAAGTTGTAAGACCCCGAATTTTATGAAATAAAAGTATTCAATTTTTCTTATAAGGCTTAAATATGAATTAGTACCCTAAACTATAGGCAATATTCGACTTCAGTGATCCACCTTTCAATTTTATCAATTAGATGATTGAACTATTAATTTTTTCCAATTGCAACAAATTAATTCTGTCACGTCAGAAATTGCTGGCGTGACTATTTATGTGGGGTCATAAGAAGCTGGTGTGGCTAAAAAAATTGTTTTTTAATTATGAATTAAACAAATTGATATAATAGAGGGTAAAATGGTCCAGCAATAATTCACTTGTCTCTTTCTCTCTCCTCTATCCATATTAAAAAAACACACCAAAAATTAAAAAATCCAGCAAATGTTTTTCCAAAGCTTTTTCTCTCTCCTCGCTATCAATCTCTAGAACAGTTGAGATTTGCTCTCTCTCTCTCTCTCTGTGCATCCAAATTGGGGTTTTTGTTTTAGTTGGGGTAAAGTTGGCAAAATAGTTTTTATTCATCACTAAAGCAAAACTCAATCTTGTGCATCCAGAACATTATCTCTTCTCTCTCATCTCTCATCCTGTTTATTTCTTCGATTTAACCATAGTTTTGTGTATCGTTAGAGATTTAGTGGTGATGGTTGGGTACGGTGTTGGGTGGATAGGTAGAGGTGGTGGTACATATTCATGACAGCGATGGATCTAATAATATGGTGATAGATCTGGTATGGTGGTTGATCATGGTGGTGTAATATGGCGGTGGTGATGGTTGTAGATGGTGGCAGAGTAAGAGATCCGCTTTGGTGTTAGGTGGTGGGCAAAGAACGGAGGTAGAGTAGTAGGCTCGGGTCTTATAAAGCGGCACATGAGGCGGCGAAGGATTTTGAAGTGGTGGACTCGTGTAGGTGGAAATGGTGGACGTGGTGGCTATGGAGGAGGTCATTTGGGAAGGTGGAGGTGGCGGAAGTGGTTATAATGGTGGCTAAAGGAAGTGAGGAGGCATAGATCAATGCCGATAAAGAACAAGAATGAAAATTAAAAATTGGGGAAAGCTGATTTCTTATGGTTGCCAATGAATGACGGAAGGGAATTTAGCTTTTGATTTTTTTATTAGTTTTAGTGTTTGATAGAAAGTTAATGTGACAATTTTTCCCTTTAACATATTATAAATGTTTAATCAAAAATTTAAAAACTCATTTTTTTTACATCAAATCAAATATGTCCCACCTGCATACCACGTCATCAATTTTAACATGGCGAGACCCAATTGAATGGAATAAAAAAAATTAATAGTTCAATCACCTAATTGACAAAATTAAAAGGTGGATCGCCGAAGTGGAATATGACCAATTGTAAGTGATGAGTGGGTTTTATACACATGAATTGGATACATTCGGGCTTAATTTATTGTTGTTCTCAAGTCTTTTAGGATGTTTTTATGTGTTTGTGTCTATTCAAGCATGTTTTATATTGTTTTGTAGGATTTGGGACAAAAGTTACTTGGATCGATGTTTGGGGTGGCTAGATTCGCGTTTTTATTTTGCCATTTTACACAATAGTCATTTCAGAGCCAATTTGAGTACTTCTACAGACCTTATTTCGAAAATATTAAAGAATGAAAGTTGTAGATCTACTTTTTCTCTTTCCGGAACATCTTGAATCATCTAAATTGGAGTTCGAACGAAAAAGTTATGGCCATATTCCCAAAGGACGTCGGAGCAGAAAATGTCAGAACTTGTAACAGCGCCGGGGAGCTAATTTTAAGCCTATTTGCAGTGCCGAGGCGCTATAAGGCAGATTCTCAGCGTCGTGAACAGTGCTGGGGCACTGGGGAAGAGGTTGGGTGCGGCCTGGACGCGTTTTGGGCGAATTTTGACACCTTTTTGACTCTAAATTGGATTGGGTTTGTTCCTAAACTAAAAATTGGACTTGTAACCTATAAATACATGATGTAAGGCATAAAATAAAGGGAGATTAGATAGATTAGACTAGATTAAATACTCCTTTAGATTAGAACATAACCCTAGTTCTTATTAGTTTTGGAGATTGAAGCAACTTGGAGACCATTGAAGATCAAGAGCAAGAAGCAAGAGGGGAGCATCGATTTCTTGACAACAGATTCTATTATCTTCTCTCATCTTACTTTTTATCTTTTAATGTCTATTCAATTGTGGATTCTTAATTTTAATTCATTAATTATGAACTAACTCTTTCATTAAGATTTCAATTGAACTTTTTATGGTTATGAATTGATTATTTAATTTATTCTAATTATTTATGTTCAAGTGAATTGTTCATCTTACTTTGAGCTTATTGATTAATTATCCGATCAAGAATTATCGTGTTACTCTAGAAGGAATTGAGAAAGGAATTCTAGGTTAGAATGGGCATGGTGACATGTGACATAGTTATTTGCACAAATGAATAAATAGGTTTGTGAATAGAATGAGAATATCTATTTGTGCGCATGTAACACATAAGAAATTGGGATCAGAACGAGTTTAATTCAATTGTTTTGCATAGAGATATAGCAAAATTAATCTGGGTTAAATAGAAGGCAATTGATCACTCGAGAGAGGGCTTTTGACATTTGAGAATTCATTAACAATTGAAAAGAGGCATAATAATTGGGATAATTGGATAATTGGTTTATAGTTTATAATTGGGGATATTGGAGTCTTAGCCTTTATTTATTTGAATTCATTTATAAAGTAACCTAGTTTTAATTAGTTAATTTAGTTTTCTTAATTAGAAAATTCACAATTTGCTATTGTTTAAATAAAATTGATTTGGTTAAGAGTTAGTAATTGGTAATTTTATTAAATAATTCCTCGTGGGAACGATACTCTACTTTCACTTTATTACTTGTCAATTCGTGTATACTTGCGTATTCATTGATTAAGTAAATCGATCAACAAGTTTTTGGCTTGCATGTCGGGAATTAATTTAATAATTATTTACCAATATTAATTTCAATCAAATTAGTCTTAATTTAAATATTTTTATTTTTATTTTAATTTTATTCATATATTTCTCTTTTTAGGTACCATGGATGACTTTCATGTATCAATGGCCATACACGAACATGACTTGACCAATGGAAACATGGAGTAAAACATCCACACAAAGAAGTAGCAATGGTTTGTGATTATTGTCTTTGGAAATCATATGAGTCATCAATGCGCCATCGGGATTTGATAAGACACTATGGTGGTGATTACCCCAATAATTATGTCTATCCCAACAACTATCATCATGATTGGGGTATCACCCGGATTTTCATGGAGTAACAATCAAGCTCAAGCTCAAGCCCTAGAGACAACAAAACAATTAGAAGTTTCAAAATCGGACACAACAACCGAGCTGAAAAGCAAGTTGGGAAGAAGCCTTGGATAGATTTATTACGACACGAAAAGAAACACGAGGAACATGAAAGGAAACAAAATAAAACAGATCCGAATACACAAAGCATAAAGGCGTCGATAAAGAATCTGGAAAATCAATTGGGCAGAGAAGACATGCGTTGAAATTCCATCTTTAATACACACTGGCTCGCGACATGGATGCACAAGAGATCGATGGTGAGCCCGAGCCAAATCTACAACTAGATGAGCCACGAGATGAAAAAGAGGAGACAAGTGGGGATAATGACAACAAGGTCGGTGAAGAACTAATTGTGAGAACCAATGATGATGAGCCAATGTTATTTACGCCTCAAGTGCCTTCTCCTCCACGGTTCAAGAGTCCCGGTTAGATTTGCAAAAACCTTGTCCGATTGGTAGTCATGTCAGCTTCAATAATCTCTGTGATGTAAAAGCAAGTACACCTTCAAACCATGGTGCGATGAGTTGGAGAAGATAGAAGAAGAAATTGTTGTGTCCGACAAGCCTCAATGCCGTAATATATTCGCAGACATTAATGGAGAAACAACCTAGATCTTTGGACGTTCTTGAATGTGATCTTATCTAAAGAAAGCATGCTAGGTGACTTTAATACAATGGCTATTACAAATGGGAACCTACCAAAAGCTATATTATTTCCGATGGATGGAGGGTTCCTCAACTTTCGAAGAGGAATTGGATAGCATTGACCAGACAAAGTCAGGCTGAGACTATAAAACAAGCGCTTATTGGGAGGCAACCCAAGTTTAATTTTTATTTTTAGTTTTTATTAAGTTTTATATTAGTAGTTTTGAATTTGCATTTATTTAGGATTTAATAAAATTGCTTCTATCATGGTTTTGAGTTATTCAAGTCAAATTCAAGTGTGGTGCCCAATTTGTTCCATGTGCTTAGCCTTTATTCTCCAAACTTAGCGGGCAAGGAGGAAGATTGCTATATTTTCGTGGAAGTCCTCACTTTAATTTTTTCTATTTAGGTCTATTGAGGACAATGTCTAGTTTAAGTTTGGGGGCATTTTAGTATCGTATTGCATATAGTTAGTTATTTACATTGTAGTTCATTATGTTTTCTAAGTTATTTACATTTAGTTTTTGCATTCAATTTTTTTTGTTAAAAAATTTTAAAAAATTGCAAAATAGTAGTTAGTTTACTATGTTTGTTGCGGTTAGTTTATATTTGCATGATTCCAACTGTTAGAGAGTAAAAGTCTAGTTAAAACTTGGCGCTCAACTCCAAATCCAAGACTTGGAATTGAGTTGCCAACCATAGCTTTTAAGCAATTCATCATTTCCAACCAACCAATGTTAATAAAATATTAACGCATAAACTTATTCATATAAGATATAAATAAGTTTCACATATGACTTCATCAGCTCAATTCACAGATTAAAACTAGTTCATATACTTGTATATGAGTGCATGAAATTCCAATATAAATATTTATATGAGAAAAGGAAGAACAAAATAATAAAGAAATTTCCACAACATGTCAAATTTGAAGAAAAACTCACACTGTGGCGTTGAATGAGTAGATTTTCCGACATTGGGGAGACCAACAATGCCGACTCTCAAGCTCATGGTAATTTTAGATGAGAATTCGCAGCCGTAGTCGATGGTTTCGCAAGGTTTGGCCATTGGAGAGGGACTTCCTTAGCAGAGAAGACTTGAGAGGAAGAAGAGCCATAGACGAAGGAACAGATTGATGGCATGCTATTCTCGCCATTTTAGACTGTGTATGTTTTGAGAGAAAAGTGGGGTTTATCTCATGAATAATTAGAGGGAAGAGAGAAAGCCACTCTTTTCTCGCAGGGGTATTTTCAGAGTCAAAATCTTCCGCCCAAATTTGGAATGGGCTTGGATTTAGCAACTTTTAGCTGGGCCAACAATGTCCCATTAAGACACTAAATACTTAATAAATAATATTACAGAATCACATTATTGACAACCAGGCAGTTCCCAGGATAGAGGGGGCTTTCCAATAAGGATCTCTCCTTACTGGCGCGCAATTAGATGACCAAACCTCTCCTTAGACAGAACTTTCTAGACATTGTCAATAATGTTATCTAATAATATTATTCAGATAATATGAATTATTATTCGATAATGGAAAATAACGTGTAATGACAATTATTGAAACAACAAAGAATATAAATTATCAACGCAGCAATTATTGAATCAATAAAATAAAATAATCGAATAGTAATTATCGTAACCATTATTGAGTAGTGCCTGATAATGGTGGTGCAATACTGCAGTGTCTATCGCGGCAACAACGCCAGACATCGTGTTTTAACCACCGGTATTCCAACGTTGTTAACTCAGAATAACCACGCCGCTATTATTTTTAAACAACTTATATTTGTCGTTTTCTTCATCCAATCGCTTCACATGTAGGGCCACATAAAATCGCTGCTTGTCGCCGCATTTAATATTCCCGACAAGTAAAAAATATTCCACGCACCAAACGAATATTCCCCGACAAAAATAAATATTTTATAACCACCGCTTATTTAAAATATTTATGATTTTACCCATAACTAACCACATTAATGAAATCAACCCTTCCTAATTAAAAGAAATAATAGAGGAAAATAAATTTCATTTATTAATTATTTGGGGTCTTACAACCTCCCCTTCTTATGAAATTTCGTCCTCGAAATTGACGTACGTACCTGGTGTTTCAAAAAGATGAGGATACCTCGCTTTCATTTTCGTTTCTAATTCCCAGGTCATTTCCTCTATAGCATGATTCCTCCACAAAACTTTAACTTGTGGTATGACCTTTGACGTAGGGACATGCTCCTTCCTATCCAAGATCTTGACAGTACCTTCTCATACGTTAAGTCTTGGCTATCTCTGTTCGGTTCTAACTCAATAACGTGGTTCGGTCTTTCACATATTTACTGAAGTACGGATATGTGAAATACATTATGAACATCGAGACATACCGAGGTAATGCGAGTCTATAAAGCTACATTACCTACTCTGGCCAAGAATTTGAAATGGACCAATAAATCGTGGATTGAGCTTTCCTCTTCCCGAATCTTGTAACTCCCTTCCACGGGCAACACGCAACAAAGACATGATCCCCAATACTAAATTCTACGTCCTTTCGATGAAGATCCGCATAACTCTTTTTGTCGATCTTGTGCCGCTTTGTATCGTTGTCGAATCATTTGGATCTTTTTCGTGAGTCATACGTATCAAACTCGGGTCCCAACAATGTTGCTTCACCCACCTCGTCCCAACATACCGGAGAAGCGACACTTTTGTCCATATAATGCTTCAAATGGGGCCACACCAATGCTTGCTCGATAATTGTTGTTGTAGGAGAATTCCACCAATGGTAAATACTTATCCCAACTCCTTTGAAGTCTAGGACACGTAGTCTTAATAGATCTTCAAGAGTTTGAATAGTCCTCTCTCGATTGTCCGTCTGTTTGAGGATGGTATCTGCCGAATCGAATCAGAATCCGCGCCCATAGCTTTTTTGCAAGCTAACCCAAAATCTTGAAGTGAATCTTGGGTCACGATCCAAAACTATGGATCTTGGCATGCCATGCAATCTCACAATCTCATCTACGCATATACCGTTAGGTTTGTAATATTCATGAGCAGTAATCAAATTGCACAAAATTAATGCTAAGCGTGATAAAATCGAGTTTAAAAATTTACAAACCATATACCCGGATCACCCTTTATGCATAATTATTAATTAAACGAAAAGATAAAGAATAAATCATACCCTTGAAGATCGAAAGCTTCCTCGTGTACAAGTTCACCTCCAAATCCTTTCACGCTCAATCTTGAATCCACCGGTTTGGTTCCTTCCCTTCGATCAACGTTAGCCACCCATGTGTTTGGGCCTCAGAGGTGATCCACCAAGGAAGAATAAAATTCAAGAAGAAGGGTGGTTGGCTAAACCCTAGTTTTTCTATCTCTATAGAAAGGGTGTACTCTCCCAACAATTGGAATTATTACGTATGTTAAAAGTCAACAACCCATATCACCCATAATAAGACTCCTCTTATTTATAGATGTGGGCAACCCACCTTAACAATTAAGGAATTGGGTTTTATTTAATTAATTAAATTAATTAATTAAGCTCCCTAATCTTATTAGGGATAATTAATTAAACTCTTTTAATTAATTTTCCTTCCTAATCCAATTAGGAATAAATGAGAGTACTTTATATTAAATTAATTCCTAAACTCTTTAGAAATTAAAATAATAATAATTGTAATAATATTAATAAGACTCCTCTTATTAATTTATATTTAATATTTCTAAAATATTAAATAATAATATTAAGCTATTTAATTTATTCTATCACCATAGATTAAATTAAATATACATAACATATTATTACGATTATGCCATTAACTTCTTAAATAATTATTCTTCCTTTATGGTGTGACCCTTTAGGTTCTCCATATTAAACCGGTTGTGAATAAATCAATTAGAACAATTCTAATCTTATTTAAATAAATAAATTAAACAATTAACTTATTTAAATAAATAATATTTATTCTACAATAGGGATAAGCCTCCCTAGTGATCAACGACTTTCCAGATAATATAGATTTCAACATTAATCATAAAAGAACCTTTGAGTAAATAGTTACCGTGACATAATTCAATCCTTCCACCATACAATGTCCCAATTAAATATAAGACATGGAATTATTTGTCAAGTCTTATTTTATTTAATTATATGTATTTCGACTCTTAAATGCACAACTCAAATAATGCAAATTAGAAACTCCTTTCTAATTTCATTCTCGCCTTGCCAAGGACTCATTGGGTTGTCATTTATCGAATCACATAGGACATTTCTTCTTTTATTAGAAGTGGTAGATTCTTTATTGATCATACATTATCTCCATGTACAACTTATTATACCCAAGCATACCTTTGATATACCCTAAGGGTCTTAAGGAATAAGTCAAAGTATAACTCATCATACACAAGATACTATGATGATCTCAAGTCCAAGGATTACTTCAGACTACTATCACTATAGGAATTCCTATTGACAGCAAATAAAACTCCATTAGGTATTCCTTAGCGAGCCACGCTCAAATGAACTTATTCTCTAATAAGCACCTACATACTTGCTTTAGTGTCTCCACACAAATGATCATGAGATCAATCATCCTCATCCAATGAAAGCAAGCAACGTATGTACCCAATCTATCCGGATTCACTAATCCCCAATTTAGTAATCCAATGATTGGGAACTATTTTAGTTTTAAGCTTTCAAAGAATTTAGATCTCATTAGAATGATCATCATCATTATTCTAAAAGCATTGCTTAAAACTATGGGTTTATCACATATTATAAAACAAAGATCATGTAGATAATTAATAGCCTTTAATAAATTAATATTTTTTATTAATAAATGAATAAGATTGTTACAAAGTATATGCTTTATCATCAAACATGATTGGCTTGTATGCATATTACTTTCAATCTCCCACTCGCACTAAAGCCAATCGCCATGGTAACTCATACTCTTCTTCTCTAAGTGACGATTATCCTGTTTGTTGGATAAGCTTTTAGTTAATGGATATGTAATGTTGTTCATGAGAGTCCACTATCTCTATAGTGATTTCCCATCTTTCAATGATTCTAATAATCAAATGAAAGTGCCACAACACATGTTTAGATCCAAGATGAGATTTAGAACTATTCCTAGTTTCAGTAATGAACTTTTATCCAAACAATCAACTTGCAGACTTCATTTATAGCTACTTACTTTGTCTTTATCACTAAACCAAAGACTCTTTTGTTGTTTGGAACCTTTCCAATTCATCGCACCACTGTTCAAGGTAACACTTTACCTTAAAGTGGATTTTCGTAAATCTCGTCTGCGTTCGAAAAACTTGAGTCTGTTAAGCCTCTAGTTTTAATTCGGACCCACCATGTATGATCACATCCTTAGTGTCTTTGGTTAAGAACTTTAAGATGTTTTTCACCGACTCACAATGAACTTCTCCGTAATATGATCGATCAACATCAGTCGGTCTCAGTATATTTCATATCAGCATACATGATAGTTACTCATGTGATCTCTCTTTTCAGGAGTCTGTGGGGACTATTAAGAGAGATACACTCCATAACTCATCAACATGAGACATCTATTGGAGTTTGCCATGCTAAACGACTTTAGCATCAAATGAATATACGTTCCTTGGGTTAAGTCGAGCATCCTTTTGTATCTATCTATATAGATTTTATCCCCAATTAAGATACTCTTCCCAAACCATTCATGGAGGAATGTTTAGACAACTTTATCTTTACTGATTGTAACATTGGTATGTCATTCCTTATCCGTAGTATATCAACATATAGTACTAGGAATGTCACTATGCTCCCACTGACCCTTTTGTACACACTAGGTGTCTTACCTCATCGAATGTAACTCTGGATCATCATCTTCTATGATGCGTACCTCATCATCATCATCCATGATGAATCCATACCTCCTAGGTATCTTTGGTACTATTCCAGATTTACGATTCGGTTGTGGTACAATAGGTCTATCTACAGGTTTCTCTTATTTGACTTATAGTGTTTTGTGGTTCTTGAACTCTTCAAGATCTATAATCCTCCCACTAGCCCCTTCAATGATAAACACCTTTATCTTAGAAGGCAGCGTGTTTCGTAACAAACACCTTTTGCTAAGTAGAATTATAGAACATATACCCTAAACTTACTTTAGGATGTCCCACAAATCGACACTTGTCAAATCTTGTCCCAAACTTATCCTTTTGAAACCTTTTCACATAAGTTGGAACCCCTTATCTTAACATACTTAAGATTAGAATCCTCCCATCCATAACTTTTATGGAGTCTTCAATGGATTTTGAGGTTACCTTTTCCGTAGATACGTAGCCATTTCTAGGACATTATCCCAAAAAAAGATACTGGAATGTCGGTAAAATCATTTTGGACCGCACCATGTCCAACAAGGTACGATTTTTCCTTTCAGATACATTAATCAATTATTACGTATCATGAGGTGTCCATTATGAGAAAACTATTTGAGATGATCTAGAAACTTATTGCACAAGTATTTATTCCTTGATCTAATCAAAGAATCTTAATACTTTGCCAATTTGTTTCACTTCTGAATTCTTTGAACCTTTCAAATAATTCACACTTGTATTTCAGCAAATACACACATTCAACTCTTTGAATGATCATCTCCTTTTCTTATACTAATTTGTTCAATATGCAAAATTATTTTCACGTAAGTCAAGTATACAAAATTTATTAAGTAATATTCAGTTTATACAAAACATTATTATTATAAATAGAACAACAATTGTTCTTAATTATAATACCAAAGATTTCATTGTCCAACAATAAAATGGAAATAATATTTTTAACAAGAACTGGAATACAATAACAACTTATTGACTTAATAGATTTGCCCGTAGGCATTGCTAAACTAAAAGTTTCTATGGCTAATATGGCAACCTTTGCTACATTTCCCGCACATAGGATTACTTATATTTGTTTAGCTTTTACTTCGCTTAGTCCCTTCATAAATCTATATTTATGATAACCAAAGTCGGTATCCAATACCCAAGTAGAACCTCGACTTAAAAGAAAATTTATTTCAATCATGAACAAAATCGTATTTTAACCAAACTTCACTAAGCTTCTTTGGTTAGCCTTTGCAAGATGCTTTCATGAGCTTTTTTTCAGGTTGTCAAAGCTTATTGCAATGGAAGCAAACTCCTTTGCTATCCATATCGCTTTTGTTCTTATTATCCTTTGTTTATGCCTTCTATTTACCTTCTTTGAATCGTTCTTCTTTTCGGAAGATCCTTTGGCCCCTACTAGTAAGACTTGATCTTTCTTGGTTGGAAAGTGACTCTCAACATTTTTCAACATGTTAAGCAAATCGCCAAAGTCGATATCTAGCTTTGTTCATATGAAAAATTCACAACAATTGTGAAAGGAGTCCGGAATGAGTGCAAGATCAAATCTTGGCTCAACTCTCCATCCACGACAAAACCGGTTGTCTAATTGATCAATCAAATTGATTATGTTAAGAACTTTTTGTGCATACTATAGTGCCATTGGCCATTCTAGATCGGAAGAGCTCCTTAGATATCTCGATATCTATCGGCCCTACTTTCTCACCATCAACTACTTGATGTGCGTGAATATAGTAGAGCATCCATAGTTTCATCTTCGGCTTGAAGCTCGTTATTCTTTCGTGGATGTGAGCATGATGCATTGAGCCAACTGGCATCATCTTGCCACTTTCTAAAAGTAGCAATCTCTTCCTCAGAGGCATTGTCTGCAACCATTGCAGATCTGCAACCATTGCAGGGATAGGCGTATTAAGGATATAAGATAGCTTTTCAGCTATGAGAACTATTCTCAAATTCCTTAACCAATCCGTTTAATACGGTCCAGTTAAATAACATCTAATATGTTTTGCAGTGATAGTAATTAAGACATTGTAAAATTTTGTAAATGAATTTGTAATTAACAACATTTTAACATACATTCTATTATTAATTACCAAAATAAATTAGGTCTTGTTTTAAATTGGTATCTCCCACTATTTTCTTCAAACTATATTACCCTCACTTATATAGTTCGGCAAAATCTAAT
This sequence comes from Panax quinquefolius, assembly GCA_020205615.1. Lineage (NCBI taxonomy): Eukaryota > Viridiplantae > Streptophyta > Magnoliopsida > Apiales > Araliaceae > Panax > Panax quinquefolius. The sequence continues at coordinate 132,217,786 of CM035162.1, read as the reverse complement.
TAAAGATTTGCTAGTGAGAATAAGGATCCCATTTCAAATGTATATAGCCTTGTGGTGACACAACAAACTATATATAAATAAATAGGTAGACAACTTTTGTCAATTACATCAACTATGCAACTCCTTGTATTTTGCCTCTTAGATTATTTTGATCAAGTGGTGGCACATCCAGAATCAAAATTATCCAAGTTAAGTCCAACCTAGCACTCCATATATTCAAAAAAGAAAAATATCATCCTTGTGGTGACACAACAAAATAATATTGTTCAATTTTCTTTATAAGCATCAAATGTGATAAATTAACATCTTAAATACTTAATACTTGCCCTTGTGGTGACACAACAAACTCATATTAAATATTTAATACTCTATTAATTTTATCATGCTGAAGGCTGACGCTCGATATTCCAAATATCTTTGAACGCTTAGACTTAATATAAAAATTGAGGGTTTGTTATTAATTTGTCTCATCTTGTTTAGCGTACGCATATATATATATATAAAATACGCGTTATATTAATGAACATGCGAAGCATGTTTGCATAATATATAATATATATATAGTATAAGCATTGCATATAGAATACTATATTCTACCCGGATTGATTATGGACTTTTATTCTAGTTTGGTTCACTAGAGCCACCAAGTGAACCAAAAGGTCAAACCCTAGGGGTGCAAGAAATAATATTTAAATATAACTATTACATTTAAAACTAGGGCTCCATTACAAATGGGTCTTCAAGCGCTCCTTACTCCTTGATCTCTAATTTTTCAAAATTAATTCTAACTATTCCTATTACAAAACTATTTAAAATAAATAGAAACCTTGATCGCATCGAGGGAAATACATAGGAGGAGATAGAATTTACATTAAGAAAAATTAGAGAAGACGAAATACGCAGACCCCATTTAATAAAACCCATACATTCATGCATCCAACTAAAATAAAATCCAATCGCATTGGTCAATAATCCATAATCAATCCCATTTATTATCATACACATCACCATACGCATCAATAAATAATATTCATCTCATGAATAATAAACATTTAATATATATATTGATATCATTTAATGGGCAAATTTAGTTAGTATAAAATCTATTTTTGAATCAAAATAAACTCCTTTATTTTAATCCAAATTTAAATCAAAATAAAACTATTTTATTTTAATTTCTCTAATTTTGAATAAAATAAACTATTTTATTTTAATCAAAATAAACTCCTTTATTTTAATTAATTATGGAATCCAATTCCATGTAATAATTAAAAAAATTATTTAATTAAAATAAACTCTTTTATTTTAATTAATTATGGAATCCAATTCCATATAAAAAAAAAATCTTTTATTTAAAGGAAACACGGATATTCTTTTCCTATTCACAAATAAACTCCTTTATTTTGAATAATATGAAATCTTATTCCATATTTAAATAAACTCTTTTATTTAAGGAAAAATTTAATTTTCTTTCCTATTCACAAATAAACTCTTTTATTTTGAATAATATGAAACTCTATTTCATATCTAAATAAACTCCTTTATTTAAGGAAGGATCAATTTCAACTCCAATTAGTTATCATGGAATCCAATTCCAACTCTAATTAGTTAGCATGAAATTTAATTTTAAAATTAAAATAAAACTATTATTTTAAAATTAAAATAAACTTTTATTTAAAATTAAAATAAACCTTTATTTTAATTATAAAATTATTGAGAATAATATATATATATATATATATATATATTAATGTATATATAATAATATATATATATATATTAGTTACTAGTATATATATATTATATATATATAATATGCAGATATATAATATATATATATATAATATAATATATATAGCCATATATAAGTTCCTTTTGTTTAAAATTCGCATGCATTTGCTAAGCTCTCGCTTTAATTTTTAAAAAAATTTCAAGTCGGATTCAAACTTGGTTTAAAAGATGTAGTGCGTGGCTTTTCGAAAAAAAAAAAATTTCAAAAACCGCTCACGGTTTTTGAAATTAGGATCGCATGTAATGACCATAATTGCTAAACTTCCTCGATTTCCGTGCCAAATTTGAATCATTTTTTGTTATTACGGTTTTCATGCTTCCGTTAATTTTTTTTTTTTTTTTTTTTATTTAATAAATTTTATATAATAAAATTATGCCCAATTAAATTGTTCTAAACACATATCAATATACATATCAAATTAAAACAATTAATAATTCGCGATAAAGGTTTGGGCTCGATACCCACCGTTAGGTTTGTAATATTCATGGCCTTGAATCAAATTGCACAAAATTAAGCTAAGCGTGATAAAATCGAGTTTAAAATTTACAAACCATATACCCGGATCACCCTTTTTACGATAATTATTAATTAAACGAAAAGATAAAGAATAAATCATACCTCAAGATCGAGCTTCCTCGTGTACAAGTTCACCTCCAAATCCTTTCACGCTCAATCTTGAATCCACCGGGTTTGGTTCCTTCCTTTCGATCAACGTTAGCCACCCATGTGTGTTTGCCTCAGAGGTGATCCACCAAGGAAGAATAAAATTCAAGAAGAAGGGTGGTTGGCTAAACCCTAGTTTTTTTCTATCTCTATGTAAAGGTGTACTCTCCCAACAATTGGAATTATTACGTATGTTAAAAGTCAACAACCCATATCACCCATAATAAGACTCCTCTTATTTATAGATGTGGGCAACCCACCTTAACAATTAAGGAATTGGGTTTTATTTAATTAATTAAATTAATTAATTAAGCTCCCTAATCTTATTAGGGATAATTAATTAAACTCTTTTAATTAATTTTCCTTCCTAATCCAATTAGGAATAAATGAGAGTACTTATATTAAATTAATTCCTAAACTCTTTAGAAATTAAAATAATAATAATTGTAATAATATTAATAAGACTCCTCTTATTAATTTATATTTAATATTTCTAAAATATTAAATAATAATATTAAGCTATTTAATTTATTCTATCACCATAGATTAAATTAAATATACATAACATATTATTACGATTATGCCATTAACTTCTTAAATAATTATTCTTCTTTTTATGGTGTGACCCTTTAGGTTCTCCATATTAAACCTAGGTTGTGAATAAATCAATTAGAACAATTCTAATCTTATTTAAATAAATAAATTAAACAATTAACTTATTTAAATAAATAATATTTATTCTACAATAGGATAAGCCTCCCTAGCGATCAACGACTTTCCGGATAATATAGATTTCAACATTAATCATAAAAGAACCTTTGAGTAAATAGTTTAATGCATAATTCAATCCTTCCACCATACAATGTCCCAATTAAATATAAGACATGGAATTACATCACAAGTCTTATTTTATTTAATTATATGTATTTCGACTCTTAAATGCACAACTCAAATAATGCAAATTAGAAACTCCTTTCTAATTTCATTCTCGCCGCCAAGGACTACTTGGGTTGTCATTTATCGAATCACATAGACATTTCTCTTCTTTTATTAGAAGTGGTAGATTCTTTATCGATCATACATTATCTCCATGCATACAACTTATTATACTCAAGCATACCCTTTGATATACCCTAAGGGTCTTAAGGAATAAGTCAAAGTATAACTCATCATACACAAGATACTATGATGATCTCAAGTCCAAGGATTACCAGTCTCTTACTATCACTATAGGAATTCCTAATGACAGCAAATAAAACTCCATTAGGTATTCCTTAATGAGCCACGTTCGTTGAACTTATTCTCTAATAAGCACCTACATACTTGCTTTAGTGTCTCCACACAAATGATCATGAGATCAATCATCCTCATCGAATGGGCAAAAGAACGATGTACTCAATCTATCCGGATTCACTAATCCCCAATTTAGTAATCCAATGATTGGGAACTATTTTAGTTTTAAGCTTTCAAAGAATTTAGATCTCATTAGAATGATCATCATCATTATTCTAAAAGCATTGCTTAAAACTATGGGTTTATCACATATTATAAAAACAAAGATCATGTAGATAATTAATAGCCTTTAATAAATTAATACTTTTATTAATAAATGAATAAGATTGTTACAAAGTATATGCTTTATCATCAAACATGATTGGTTTGTATGCATATTACTTTCACATACTGAAAGCAAGACGCTCAAGAGAATAAGTCTCCCAGACGGCAAGAAATGAGCAGACTTGGTTAATTTATCAACAATAACCCAAATAACATTGATGCCTTGAGAAACCATAGGAAGACCCATAACGAAATCCATGGTAATGTGTTCCCACTTCCATTTCGGAATCTCAAGTGGTTGCAACGGACCCTTAGGTACTAGATGCTCGCCTTTACACGTTGACAAGTTAAACACATCGAGATAAACTTTGCAATCTCTCTCTTCATATTGTTCCACCAAAATGTATGTCAAGATCACGATACATTTTAGTACTTCCAGGATGGATTGCAAATGGTGTATTGTGTGCCTCCATCATAATCTTGTACTTTAAATCGAGTCGTTAGAACACAGAGTCCGGAGTGGACTCAAGTATTCCTTCTTCATCGATTCTCGCTTAGGAATAACACCTTCTTGTACTTTCTTCTTCATACGCATCACTCCGGCCCAGAGCTTGAGCAACCTTAACTTTTTCTATTAAAGTTGGCTTTACGCCAGATACTTGACATCATCATTACACTCGTTCTCGTGATATGATCTTCTACTCAACGCGTCACTACCATGTTCGCTTTTCCAAAGATGGTATTGAATAGTGTGGTCTTAATCTTTCAACAACTCGAGCCAACGTCGTTGCTGCATGTTGAGTTCCTTTTTGCGTGAAGAAATATTTGAGGCTTTTATGGTCCGAATATATCTCCACTTTCTCCCTATATAGATAGTGCCTCCGGATCTTTAGTGCGAAAACGATCACGCTAACTAGAGATCATGAGTAGGATAATTCCTCTCATACTCTTTGAGTTGTCGAGAGGCATGTGCTATGACTTTCCCACGTTGCATGAGAACACATCCTAACCCTTTGCTCAAGCATCGTCAGATAACAAATCCATCCGCATCGGATGGTATTGTTAGAACAAAGCCGAAATGAGTCTCCTCTTAAGCTCTTGGAAACTCTTCTCGCATTCTTCGCTCCAAACGAATTTTGTATCCTTCCGAGTTAAATTTGGGTTAATGGAGTAGCGATTCGAGAAAACCTTCCACTAATCTCCGATAATAACCAAATTAAGCCCAAAAGCTACGTGACTTCACCACCGACTTGGTTGCTCTAACTTTGTATTGCTTCAATCTTTCACGGATCAATAGATACTCCATGTTTCGACACCCACGCCCAAGGAATGCTACTTCTCAAGCCGTAACTCACATTTCTTCAACTTGGCATAAAGCTTGTTTTCACGAAGCCTTTGGAGTACCAAACTTCAAATGGTGCTCATGATCTTCACGGCTTTTGGAATATACGTGGATGTCATCAATAAAGACAACAACGAATTGATCCAAATATTCCTTGAATACTTCGGTTCATCATATCTATGAAAGTCAGCAGGAGCATTAGTCAATCCGAAAGATATGACTAAGAATTCATAATGCCCAGATCGAGTTCAAGGCGTCTTTGGAATATCCTCGATTCTAATCTTCAATGATGATATCCGTAAGCTAAGATCGATCTTTGAAAAAAATTGTGCTCCGTAATCGGTCAAACAGTCATCAATACGAGGTAGAGGATACCTATTCTTGATGGTGACATGGTTCAATTCTCGATAGTCAATACAAAGTCGCATACTCTCCGTCTTTCTTCTTTACTGAATAAAATAGGAGCACCCCAAGGAGATGTACTAGGACGAATGAAACCGATGTCCAACTCTTGTAGTTGGACCTTTAACTCCCGAAGTTCAATAGAGCCATTCGATATGGGGTTTTAGAAATGGGCTTGGTACCAGTTCAAGATCAATAAAAATTCAACTTCACGTTAGGGGTGGACCGGGAAGTTCTTCAGAAATACGTCGGAAAGTCAATAACAACAGAATATTATTCAAATCGACGCGTGTCTTTATTCAAATCCATAACATGAGCTATGAAAGCTTGACATCCGCTTTTTCAATAAACGAATAGCTTTATGATTAGATATGATGGTGATTGATTTTAATGGTTTAGTTGCTTGAATTGCATAACAGTGGGTTGGTTAGAATATGAAAACTAACAACCTTATTTAAAACAATCAATTTTGGCATGATGAGTAGTTAACCAATCAATCCCTAAAATTACATCAAAAGCAAGTATCTTTAAAGAGATAAAGTCAACAGGTAAGGTGATGGTGCCAACTTGAATCAAACAAGATTTATAAACAGTGGATGTGATGAAAGTTTCTCCTAACGGAGTTTCCACAGATTTATTTTAATTTTATCAATAAAAATTAATTGATAAAATTAAAATAAAATTATTTGATAAAATTAAAATTATTTGATAAAAATTATTTGCATGTAAAAGTACAAATTTATTTATCCTAGTTAGAAAAGAAAAAAAATTATCACAAAATTGACTCAATTATAATTTTAATGTCCGAATTTGAAAAGATTTTTAATTTATAATTTTTATAATTTCCTCAATTATATTTGTTATTAATTATATAAAAAATTCTATTAATTACAAAAAATAACTAAATAACTCTTTTTATTTTTTAATTTCTACCATGTATTTTTTGCTAAATTTTTGATTTTATTATAATTTTCTTTCATTTCCCCTAAATATATTTCACATTCCCTTAAATTTAATTAGCATATTTTTGAATTTTTTATTTTATAAATAGCTTAAATATAAATAAAATTTTATTTAATATTAATTAAAAAATAATTAAATATTTTTTTTTATTTTCTTTTTTTGCACACTTTTTAAATTTATATTATACTTTAAAATATTTTTTTCATTTTCTTCATAAAAATTTTCCTCCAAATCCACATAATCGTTGTCACGTCACACAAGGACGCCACATCAGCTTTTTTTTGGACAACTCAGCAGTTGAGCTGTCCTTTTCCGTTAAAGTCAACCTGACTTAACGGTTTTTTTAACTTTGTGTTAGAAAAGTCGAGTACAGTGAGTTGACTGTAAGAAAAAAAAGTTCAGTTACCCATTTGTAAGTTGACATAAAGTACAGTGACTTAGAAAGCATTTAACCCCTCTTCCTGTTAATTATTATTTTCTTATTCAAACATTATAGACTTATTTTTGATCTATGTTCCTGTTTCTCTCTCTTTTTTTCATCCTCTTTTTTCTCTCTCTTCACTTGCTCCTCCGACGGCCAGCACAATAAAAATATGGAGGAGAGTTTTTCGAGAAGACAAATTTGGGAATCGCACAGAGAAGACAAATTTGGGGAATTAACGACGAGTAATCGTGAATCAAAAAATTGCGGTGTGAAATGAATCCAATGTTATCGCCTTCATGGGTTGAAAAGAAAATGTAGGGCATTCACTTTTAGTAGTGGAGAGGAAAAATTAGCATGACATGAATCAAAACCATTAAAGCTTTGGGTTTAAAAAATCAGATGTGGTGTTTCTTTTGAACTCTAAATATTATTATGTTCTTTTCTTATTTATTTTCTTAAACATATACTAATAATTAATATTAGTTTGCTCTTACAATAAGAGTTTCAACAACTGATAGAAGAGATTGGTAACCAAATATTCATACCAAGGTTACCAAACCTTCACACCAAGGTTGCCAATCCACATCCACAACAGTTTTTTCATAGTGCAGTTGGTAACCAAACCTTCATACCAATGTAACCAATCCACCTCCACACCTTTACTTTTTTCATAGTGCAGTTGGTAACCAAACCTTTACACCAAGGTAACCAAACCTTCATACCAAGGTAACAAAACCTTCATACCAAGGTAACCAATCCGCATCCACACATGCAGTTTTTTCATAGTGCAGTTGGTAGCCAAACATCCATACCAAGATAACCAATTCAGTGTTATTAGGTTACCAATTTATTTTGAATGTGATACAGTTGGTAGCCAAACCTTCATGCAGTGAGTAGCCAAACATTCATACCATGGTAATCAATTCAGTTTTATTAAGTTACCAATTTATTTTGAATGTGATGCAGTTGGTAGCCAAACCTTCATGCAGTTGATTGCCAAACTTTCAGACCAAGGTAACCAATTCATACTGCAGGTGTGGAGGTTGATTGGTTACCTTGGTATAAAGGTTTGGTTACCTTGGTATAAAAGTTTGGTTACCTTGGTACGAAGGTTTGGTTATCAACATTACATTACACATCACTCTCTTATCTCTCTCTCGCATTGTCTTGCTAACTGATTCACAAAGCTTGTAGACTTTCCAACGATGAAAATAAAAATATGATTTTTAATGTCACATGTCTTGTTGATCCACAATGTAGTGTTAGCCTATCATTTGCCAACTTTCTTCTTGCAGATGTGGGTGCAAAATTTGCTATACATGTGGAGCTGAGTGGAAGGATAAGAAACCATCTTATAACTGTCTACTCTGGGATAATGAGCACATTATAGATGAAGACGACGAAGATGAATTTGAATTTGACGAGCATGATGACGACGACTATGAAACTGATTCAGACGATTACTACTGAATGCGGATCGTATCTATATCCCTCCCTTCACATGTTTTCCTTTGAATTTTAATTTATTTTTGTTGTTAGATCCCAGATATTTGAATTTGAATTATTAATTATGACAGTTATTTCTCCTTGATTTTAGGTTTCCTTATTAATGTGAATTGCGTTATTTTTATAATTATTTTGTGTATTTTTTGATTTTGTAAATACTTTCTAATTGTTGTATATTAGTGTTAAGGACCCTAAAAAATGGAAACTGGCTCGCTATAAATTCTATAGCGACGGTTTTTACAGTCACTATACATCTATAGCGACACTTTTTATATTTTTTTTAAAGAACGAAATATATCATGTGGAAATATTAATTTCCAAAAAAAAAATAATAGACCATATTGTATTTTTTTAAAGAACGAAATATAGATTGCACCCGAAATTTTGTGTCAAGTGAGTTTTGCATCTTAACATTCAAAATGTGTCCACTTACACTCCAGTGTTAAGTTTGGCATTCTAGGTGCAACCCCCGAACAATTTATAAGTCAAAATTGATCAAAATCATTATACACATGATTTAAAAGGGTTATTTTACTACTTTACCCTTTTACATCATCTTCAAAACATAAGTCTACTCATTCTTCTTTAAAACACTAATTGCAATCCAAATGCAATTACAATAGAGAAGAGAAATGGAACGCAATTGCTACTGTAGGAAGAGAGTTGTAACAAAGACGACATGGAGAATCTCTATTAATATTGGAAGAAGGTTTATTGGATGTCCAAATTGGTGTGAAGATGAAAATGACGGATGTAATTTTTTTGTTTGGGTTTATCCACCCATGTGTGAGCTTTCAAGGGTTGTGATTCATGGATTATTAAGACAATCGAAGAAATTAGAAGTTGTAAGACCCCGAATTTTATGAAATAAAAGTATTCAATTTTTCTTATAAGGCTTAAATATGAATTAGTACCCTAAACTATAGGCAATATTCGACTTCAGTGATCCACCTTTCAATTTTATCAATTAGATGATTGAACTATTAATTTTTTCCAATTGCAACAAATTAATTACATCACGTAAATTGCTTTGGCGTGTTATTTATTTAAGGTAAATAAGAAAAGTTGGTGTGGCTAAAAAAATTGTTTTTTAATTATGAATTAAACAAATTGATATAATAGAGGGTAAAATGGTCCAGCAATAATTCACTTGTCTCTTTCTCTCTCCTCTATCCATATTAAAAAAACACACCAAAAATTAAAAAATCCAGCAAATGTTTTTCCAAAGCTTTTTCTCTCTCCTCGCTATCAATCTCTAGTAAACAGTTGAGATTTGCTCTCTCTCTCTCTCTCTGTGCATCCAAATTGGGGTTTTTGTTTTAGTTGGGGTAAAGTTGGCAAAATAGTTTTTATTCATCACTAAAGCAAAACTCAATCTTGTGCATCCAGAACATTATCTCTTCTCTCTCATCTCTCATCCTGTTTATTTCTTCGATTTAACCATAGTTTTGTGTATCGTTAGAGATTTAGTGGTGATGGTTGGGTACGGTGTTGGGTGGATAGGTAGAGGTGGTGGTACATATTCATGACAGCGATGGATCTAATAATATGGTGATAGATCTGGTATGGTGGTTGATCATGGTGGTGTAATATGGCAGTGGTGATGGTTGTAGATGGTGGTAGAGTAGTAGATCTGCTGGTGTTAGGTGGTGGGCAGCAACGGAGGTAGAGTAGTAGGCTCAGTCTTATGAAAGCGGCGGCGGAGGCGGCGAAGGATTTTGAAGTGGTGGACTCTGTGTAGGTGGAAATGGTGGACGTGGTGGCTATGGAGGAGGTCGCTGGGAAGGTGGAGGTGGCGGCAGTGGTTATAATGGTGGCTAAAGGGAAGGCGGAGGAGGCATAGTATCAATGCCGATAAAGAACAAGAATGAAAATTAAAAATTGGGGAAAGCTGATTTCTTATGGTTGCCAATGAATGACGGAAGGGAATTTAGCTTTTGATTTTTTTATTAGTTTTAGTGTTTGATAGAAAGTTAATGTGACAATTTTTCCCTTTAACATATTATAAATGTTTAATCAAAAATTAAAAAACTCATTTTTTTTACACATCAAATCAGCTATGTCCCACCCAGACAGTCACGTCATCAATTTTTAACATGGCAGACCCAATTGAATGGAATTAAAAAAAATTAATAGTTCAATCACCTAATTGACAAAATTAAAAGGTGGATCGCCGAAGTGGAATATGACCAATTGTAAGTGATGAGTGGGTTTTATACACATGAATTGGATACATTCGGGCTTAATTTATTGTTGTTCTCAAGTCTTTTAGGATGTTTTTATGTGTTTGTGTCTATTCAAGCATGTTTTATATTGTTTTGTAGGATTTGGGACAAAAGTTACTTGGATCGATGTTTGGGGTGGCTAGATTCGCGTTTTCGGCTTGCCATTTACACAATAGTCATTTCAGAGCCAATTTGAGTACTTCTACAGACCTTATTTCGAAAATATTAAAGAATGAAAGTTGTAGATCTACTTTTTCTCTTTCCGGAACATCTTGAATCATCTAAATTGGAGTTCGGACGAAAAAGTTATGGCCATATTCCCAAAGGACGTCGGAAGCGAAAATGTCGAACTTTATGTAACAGCTGGGGAGCTAATTTTAAGCCTATTTGCAAAGTCTTAGAGGCGCTATAAGGCAGATTCTCAACAGTCGTGAACAGTCTTTGTCAGCAATTGGGAAGAGGTTGGAGTGCGGCACTGGACGCGTTTTAGTAAGTAATTTTGACACCTTTTGACTCTAAATTGGATTGGGTTTGTTCTAAACTAAAAATTGGACTTGTAACCTATAAATACATGATGTAAGGCATAAAATAAAGGGAGATTAGATAGATTAGACTAGATTAAATACTCCTTTAGATTAGAACATAACCCTAGTTCTTATTAGTTTTGGAGATTGAAGCAACTTGGAGACCATTGAAGATCAAGAGCGAAGCAAAGAGGGAGCATCGATTTCTTGACAATGATTCTATTATCTTCTCTCATCTTACTTTTATCTTTTAATGTCTATTCAATTGTGGATTCTTAATTTTAATTCATTAATTATGAACTAACTCTTTCATTAAGATTTCAATTGAACTTTTTATGGTTATGAATTGATTATTTAATTTATTCTAATTATTTATGTTGAAGTGAATTGTTCATCTTACTTTGAGCTTATTGATTAATTATCTGATCAGTAATTACTGTGTTACTCTAGAAGGAATTGAGAAAGGAATTCTAGGGTTAGAACTGCGGGCATGGTGACATGTGACATAGTTATTTGCACAGTGAATAAATAGGTTTGTGAATAGAATGAGAATATCTATTTGCCGCATGTAACACATAAGAAATTGGGATTGTAACGAGTTTAATTCAATTGTTTTGCATAGAGATATAGCAAAATTAATCTGGGTTAAATAGAAGGCAATTGATCACTCGAGAGAGGGCTTTTGACATTTGAGAATTCCTGTTAACAATTCAGTAGGCATAATAATTGGGATAATTGGATAATTGGTTTATAGTTTATAATTGGGGATATTGGAGTCTTAGCCTTTATTTATTTGAATTCATTTATAAAGTAACCTAGTTTTAATTAGTTAATTTAGTTTTCTTAATTAGAAAATTCACAATTTGCTATTGTTTAAATAAAATTGATTTGGTTAAGAGTTAGTAATTGGTAATTTTTATTAAATAATTCCTCGTGGGAACGATACTCTACTTTCACTTTATTACTTGTTGACCGTGTATACTTTTGCGTATTCATTGATTTGAAATCGATCAACAAGTTTTTGGCGTACATTCACGGGAATTAATTTAATAATTATTTACCAATATTAATTTCAATCAAATTAGTCTTAATTTAAATATTTTTATTTTTATTTTTAATTTTATTCATATATTTCTCTCTTTTTAGGTACCATGGATGACTTTGCGTATCAATGGCCATACACGAACATGACTTGACCAATGGAAACATGGAGTAAAACATCCACACAGCAAGTAGCAATGGTTTGTGATTATTGTGCTGGAAATCATATGAGTCATCAATGCGCCATCGGGTTTATTAGAGTACACTATGGTGGTGATTACCCCAATAATTATGTCTATCCCAACAACTATCATCATGATTGGGGTATCACCCGGATTTTCATGGAGTAACAATCAAGCTCAAGCTCAAGCCCAGAGACAACAAAACAATTCCGAAGTTTCAAAATCGAGACACAACAACCAGAAGCGAAAAGCAAGTTGGGAAGAAGCCTTGGATAGATTTATTACGACACGAAAAGAAACACGAGGAACATGAAAGGAAACAAAATAAAACAGATCTGAATACACAAAGCATAAAGGCGTCGATAAAGAATCTGGAAAATCAATTGGGGCAGATAGCACATGCGTTGAAATTCCATCTTTAATACACTTGGCTCTGTGACATGGATGCCGAGACTGATGGTGAGCCCGAGCCAAATCTACAACTAGATGAGCCACGAGATGAAAAAGAGGAGACAAGTGGGGATAATGACAACAAGGTCGGTGAAGAACTAATTGTGAGAACCAATGATGATGAGCCAATGTTATTTACGCCTCAAGTGCCTTCTCTCCTCCGATTCAAGAGTCAGGTTAGATTTGCAAAACCTTGTCCGATTGGTAGTCATGTCGTCGTAATACTCTCTGTGATGTAAAAAGCAAGTACACCTTGAAACCATGGTGCGATGAGTTGGAGAAGATAGAAGAAGAAATTGTTGTCTCGACAAGCCTCAATGCCGTAATATATTCGCAGACACAATGGAGAAACAACCTAGATCTTTCGGACGTTCTTGAATGTGATCTTATCTAAAGAAAGCATGCTAGGTGACTTTAATACAATGGCTATTACAAATGGGAACCTACCAAAAGCTATATTATTTAGATGGATGGAGGGTTCCTCAACTTCGAAGAGGAATTGGATAGCATTGACCGCATAAAGTCAGGTGAGACTATAAAACAAGCGCTTATTGGGAGGCAAACCCAAGTTTAATTTTTTATTTTAGTTTTTATTAAGTTTTATATTAGTAGTTTTGAATTTGCATTTATTTAGGATTTAATAAAATTGCTTCTATCATGGTTTTCTGGGTTATTCAAGTCAAATTCAAGTGTGGTGCCCAATTTGTTCCATGTGCTTAGCTTTATTCTCCAAACTTAGCGGGCAAGGAGGAAGATTGCTATATTTTCGGGGAAGTCCTCAGCTTTAATTTTTTCTATTTCAGTCATTGAGGACAATGTCTAGTTTAAGTTTGGGGGCATTTTAGTATCGTATTGCATATAGTTAGTTATTTACATTGTAGTTCATTATGTTTTCGGGTTATTTACATTTAGTTTTTGCATTCAATTTTTTTGTTAAAAAAAATTTTAAAAAAATTGCAAAAATAGTAGTTAGTTTACTATGTTTGTTGCGGTTAGTTTATATTTGCATGATTCCAACTGTTAGAGAGTAAAAGTCTATTTTGGCCAATGATGAGACTGGAGTTAAGTAGATAAGTATAGTATTGAATATTCAGGGCTTTGATGTGATTTCTTGTTATGAATTGAATCTTTTCTGTTTGAAACCGATATAATTAAGGTTAAGACGTTAATAACAACTATGTTGGATCGATTAAGTTTAAATTGATACATAATGAATTTCTTAAGGATAATACTAGTGTGAAGGAATGAAAGACATGAATAGCGGAGATGGCTAAATTTTGATAAAACTTAAGTTTGGGGGAAAATTTGGGATATATAAGCTTCATTAAAAAAAAGAAAAAGAAAAAAAAATTCTACCGTGGCTATTTTTGTTTGGGGCCTTTGTTACTTGAGTAAAATGCATAGAAGGGTATCTTAAAACCTAAGCGCCCTAAGGTCTTATATCGTCGGGAGTCGTTGGTCGAAAAGCTTCGCTAAGGGGTGACACTGTTAGCTTAATGGAATGAGACATTGCACAGTCATGGTTAAAAAAAAAAGTAAAAAAAAAAACAAACAAACAATAAAACGGGAAAAGAGCAAAAAGCCCCCGTAATGAAAAGTAAAGCATAAGTATCCCGGATTGGACTCTTGAACTTGGTGGATGTTTGACTTTAGTTGGATCTAGCTTGTTCGTGAATTTTGTGGGTTTTCACTGTATGATGCCTTTAAAGAGACCTATTATGTGTTAAATTTGATTTTATATCAGTTAACATTGTTGTGGAGCACACACGCACTATATCAGTGATAACAATCTAAGATTTGATGATTGATTGGGAAATTACTAATTTGTTTAAATATGATGTATTATCATGTTTACTTGATTTCTCTAAGGCCAGTTGAATAGACTTATTTCTGTCATTACTGTTAGAGTTGTAGGCATATAGATTAGTTTCATTACATTGCATTGCATAACATTTTTGTGTTTTTGCTTGAGGACAAGCAAAGGTTTAAGTTTGGGGGTATTTGATGAGTGAGTTTTATACACATGAATTGGATACATTCGGGCTTAATTTATTGTTGTTCTCAAGTCTTTTAGGATGTTTTTATGTGTTTGTGTCTATTCAAGCATGTTTTATATTGTTTTGTAGGATTTGGGACAAAAGTTACTTGGATCGACGTTTGGGGTGGCTAGATTCGCGTTTTCGGCTTGCCATTTACACAACAGTCACTTCAGATCCAATTTGAGTACTTCTACAGACCTTATTTCGAAAATATTAAAGAATGAAAGTTGTAGATCTACTTTTTGTCTTTCCGGAACATCTTGAATCATCTAAATCAGAGTTCGAACGAAGAAGTTATGGCCATATTCCCAAAGGACGTCGGAGCAGAAAATGTCAGAACTTGTAACAGCGCCGGGGCGCTAATTTTAAGCCTATTTGCAGCGCCGGGGCGCTATAAGGCAGATTCTCATCGTCGTGAACGGTCTTTGAAGGCTGGGGAAAGAGTTGGAGTGCGGCCTCGACGCGTTTTGGGCGAATTTTGACACCTTTTTGACTCCAAATTGGATTGGGTTTCTTCCTAAACTAAAAATGGGACTTGTAACATATAAATACATGATGTAAGGCATAAAATAAAGGGAGATTAGATAGATTAGACTAGATTAAACACTCCTTTAGATTAGAACATAACCCTAGTTCTTATTAGTTTTGGAGATTGAAGCAACTTGGAGACCATTGAAGATCAAGAAGCGAAAGCAAGAGGGAACATCGATTTGGCGACAATGATTCTATTCTCTTCTCTCATCTTACTTTTATCTTTTAATGTCTATTCAATTGTGGATTCTTAATTTTAATTCATTAATTATGAACTAACTCTTTTATTAAGATTTCAATTGAACTTTTTATGGTTATGAATTGATTATTTAATTTATTCTAATTATTTATGTTGAAGTGAATTGTTCATCTTGCTTTGAGCTTATTAATTAATTATCTGATCAGTAATTACTGTGTTACTCTAGAAGGAATTGAGAAAGGAATTCTAGGGTTAGAACTGGGCATGGTGACATGTGACATAGTTATTTGCACAGTGAATAAGTAGGTTTGTGAATAGAATGAGAATATCTATTTGCCGCATGTAACACATAAGAAATTGGGATTGTAACGAGTTTAATTTAATTGTTTTGCATAGAGATATAGCAAAATTAATCTGGGTTAAATAGAAGGCAATTGATCACTCGAGAGAGGGCTTTTGGCATTTGAGAATTTCATTAACAATTCAAAGAGGCATAATAATTGGGATAATTGGATAATTGGTTTATAGTTCATAATTGGGGATATTGGAGTCTTAGCCTTTATTTATTTGAATTCATTTATAAAGTAACCTAGTTTTAATTAGTTAATTTAGTTTTCTTAATTAGAAAATTCACAATTTGCTATTGTTTAAATAAAATTGATTTGGTTAAGAGTTAGTAATTGGTAATTTTTATTAAATAATTCCTCAAGTAGAACGATACTCTACTTTCACTTTATTACTTGTTGACCGTGTATACTTGCACGTATTCATTGATTGCGAAATCGATCAACAGTAAGACCCCAACTTTTATGAATAAAGATTAATTTTTCTCGACATATATTTTTAAATATTATGGTGGATTTGAGATAATGTTATAGTTGTGGGTAATATTTATAAATTTTTCAAAGTAAGCAAGTGGTTAAAAAATATTTGATTGGTCGGGGAATATTCGTTTTAACAGGGATTATTCGTACTACGACACAATCATTGGTGGACCCCACAAATAGAATTATTGTCGGAGTTAGAAAACAACATAATAATATTTTTATAAAAATAATTGGGAAAGTTTTACCGTTAAACTGTTGAACTACCCGGTGGTAAAAGTACAGTAATACGCGTGGTTGTATAGTAGCACACGGTATTGATTATTGATGCTTAAATGAGAAGTCACTCATTTATACTCAATTATTGCTACAATAATTGTTGCATAATATCTCTCATATTATTGATTCAATTATTGTCACAGTATCATCTGCATAATATTTTATATTATTAATTCAATAATTGAGACGACAAAGTTATTCATATTAATATTTGCAATATTGACATTGTAAGATCCCCAACTTTTATGAATAAAGAATAATTTTCTCGAAATATATTTTTGAATATCATGGTGTGGATTTAATATAATGTTATAGTTGTGGCTAATATTTACAAATTTTGCAAAGTAAGCAAGTAGTTATATAATATTCGATTTGTAAGACCCCAACTTTTATGAATAAAGATGAATTTTCTATAAATATCATTTTTGATTATTATGGAATGAATTTGTTATAATATTATAGTTGTGGGTAATATTTATAAATTCTGTAAAGTACGCAAGTTGTTATAAAATATTCGATTGGTCGAGAAATATTCGTTTTAACGGGGAATATTTGTACGATGGCACAATCATTGGTGGACCACAACGGAATTATTATCGCATTGAGAAAACAAAAAAATATCTTTTTATAAAATAACGGCGAAAGTTTTACCGTTAACACTGTAGGAATACCTGGTGGTTAAAATACAGTAATATGCGTTGTTGTAGAGTAGTACACGGTATTGCATAGTATTTTCTAATTATTGATTCTTGCGTAAGAAGACACTACTCAATAATTGTTACAGTAATTACTGTTCAATATTTTATGTTATTGGTTCAATAATTTTTGCGTTGATATTTTATATTATTGTTGTTTCAATAATTGTCACTGCACAGTATTTCCCATTATCAGATCAATATTTCATATTATTTGAATAATATTATTAGATAGCATTATTGACAATGTCTAGAAAGTTCTATCAAGGAGAGGTTTGGTCACCTAATTACGCGCTAGTAAGGAGAAATCCTTATTGGAAAGCCCCCTCTTTCCTGGGAACGGCCTGGTAGTCATTATTGTGATTTTGTAATATTATTTGTGAATAATTAATCTCCTATTAAGGTAAGGGGTATTATCTTTCATATTCATGAAGAGAGTTATTTTCTTTCAATACTCGTAAGGGTTGTTATACCATTCTTTATTATTCTGTTGGAATAACCTGTCTGTGTGGTCTATCGCATGCCTGGTGAATTCTGTTGTTATTCCATTCTTTATTATTCTGTTGGAACATCCTGTCTGTGTGGATTACGCATGACCTGGTTCCATTCTTTATTATTCTGTTGGAACATCTTGTATGTGCGGATTACGCATGACCTGGTTCCATTCTTTATTATTCTGTTAGAATATCCTGTCTGTGCAGGTTACGCACGACCTAGTTCCATTCTTTATTATTCTGTTGAATAATCATTCATGCATCGGATTACGCGCACTGGTGAATTCTTCTGTTATTCCATTTTTTATTATTCTGTTGAAATAATCTATCTACGTGGATTACCGTATGGCGGCAAAAATCCATTTGCGGTTTTAAATATTCTATTATACTCAGTTGATTAAAGTTTTGGCTTCTATACTCCATGAAATTAGTGGAATATCCTTGATATTTGCGCTTCATCCAGTATCTTTTCATGGAAATATTCTTATAAGCATTCTTGAATTTTACTCCACAAAACAGTATCATGTTGAAAATTTGGACGTTATTGGTTTCTGGATAAATTAAATTATAAATCTTTATAAAGTTATCTTTGAACTTGTTTTATTGAATTCTTATATCATTGTCATCATCATCATGTTTATAATATGTTGAAAGTCATCTGTGACCTGTAGTACATAGATGGACTTGGTATGATTATGACCAGGGATTATTCGGTATAATCATGACCGTAATGTTATAAATGATGTGGTAAAAGTCATCATTGGCCGTAATGCATTGATGGACAGTTGTTGGCATGATCATAACCATTGATGAATACACGAATATCCTTGGACCGTAGTGCATGGATAATTTGTGGTCGTGATACTAATGAATATCATTGGCCGTAGTGCAGGGAGGATGTGGATTATTTATTAAGCTGAGTCTTAGCGATAAAAGTGATGAAAAACCTTATAAATCATAGAAGATAGTAGATTTTATTCTCTATTTGACTCTTCTAATGGATTACTTGTTCCGTTGCAGTTAAACTTGATGTTTGTTATATTTTATCAGTTTAACACTGTTGAAGGCTAATGATAATTTATTCTGCATTATTTTAGTCATAATATTTTTACTGGGCTAGTTGAGCTCACCCTTTTGATTTCATTGTTCTCTTCAGGAAATAAGAACGTAGCAGGGACTAGTCGAGAAACGGAGTGACGGTCAAGATGATAACATTAGTAGTCCTCACTATTCTATGAAATAGTGTGATAATAAATGTATATATTGGGGACTTATTTTGAGTTTGAATACTGTCTAGAAGACAATATTTGTATTAAAACTCACAGCTCATGTTGTATATTTAAGGTTGTATTTGAATTCTGTACCATGTATTTAGCGACTCAGAATAGGTGATGTATACCTATTTTGGGGGCGTCACAGTTGATATCAAAGGTTAGGGATATGATCCTTGGCTAAGATGTGAGACCAAAACTAGAAGGGGAGAGATGAGGAATTTCTTCGCTAGTATGACCTACCTAAGTTTATTTGGTATTTAATTGGTCGGTCAGAGTATAGGGATAATATGTGATATGATAACTAACCCTTATTTTGTGGCAGTATTTGAAAATTACATCCGAGAATGTTGAGAATAGCAATGGAGCATAAGAGACCGTTGAGTCTCCATATATCAATAATCAAGATAATGTGCATTAGGAAGGCGACAATCCTCATGCAAACAACAACACTGACCAAATGATGAATGATGGAATGTTCAGAGGCTTTATGTAAGACCCCAACTTTTTGAATAAAGATTAAATTTTCTCGAAATATATTTTTGAATATTATGGTGTGGATTTGATATAATGTTATAGTTGTGGGTAATATTTACAAATTTTGCAAAGTACGCAAGTTGTTATATAATATTCGATTGGTCGGGGAATATTCGTTTTAACAGGGAATATTCGTACAACAGCACAATCATTAGTGGACCCCCCCACAACGGAATTATTATCGAATTGAGAAAATGACAAAAATACTTTATGAAAATAACGGCGGAAGTTTTACCGTTAACTGTTGAACTACCCGGTAGTAAAATTACGATGTCGCATTGGTTGCATAGTAGCACATGGTATTGATTATTGATGCTTACGTGAGAAGTCACTCGGTTATACTCAATTATTGCTACAAGTAATTCTTTGTGATCATATCTCTCATATTATTGATTCGATTATTGTCATAATATCATCTGCATAATATGTTATTTTATTAAATCAATAATTGAGAGACGACAAAGTTATTTATATTATTAAATTATAATATTTACAATGTCTAGAAATTTTGTCAAGGAGAGATTTGGTCACCTAATTCTTGGCATAATAGGGAGAAATCCTTATTGGAAAGCCCCCTCTTTCCTGGGAACGACCTGGTTGATAAATATTGTGAGTTATAATATTAATGATGAATGTTATTAAAATTGAAGTTGTGTTCGGAGTTGAATTTGGAGACGCGGACGTGATATTTGAGTCCGGAACGATGAAATTAGTAAAAATAGTCTATAAACACAAAATTTTCCGGAATTCACTATTTGGTCAAAAAGTCAACAATTGACTTTTTCGGGAAATGTCAAACTTCGAAATTTCAAAATTTATATTTTTGATAAAAATGGTTTCATTGTGTTGGAATTATTTGTGTTAGTGAAAATCGATAATTATTTCGATAATAATTAATGTCTGGAGGTTATATTGACCAATTGGGTATTTAACTGGATAAATGAGCAATTGATTGCTATTATTTCACATGATTATAACTATTTCTTCACATGTGTATACTATTGTTCCATATGGATAATTGTGGTCGTGATACTAAAGAATATCCTTGGCCGTAGTGCAGGGGTGATTCGATGATGTAGATTATTTCTTTAGCTGAGTCCCAGCGATAAAAGTGATGAAAAACCTTCTAAATCATAAAAGATAGTAGATTTTATTCTCTACTTGACTCTTTTAATGGATTGCTTGTTCCACTACAGTTAAACTTGATGGTTGTTATATTGTATCAGTTTAACACTGTTGAAGGCTAACGATAATATATTCTGCATTATCTTAGTCATAATATTTCCTACTGGGCTAGTTGAGCTCACCCTTTTACTTTCATTGTTTTCTTCAGGAAATGAGAACGTAACATAGACTAGTCGGGGAACGGAGTGACGGGCCAGATGATAGCATTAGTAGTCCTCACTATTCTGTGAAATAGTGTGATAATAATTGTAATGAGGACTACTTTTGAGTTTGTATAATCTCTAGTAGACAATATTTGTATTCAAACTCACATCTTATGTTTTGTTGTATTGTACACGACAGTTGTATTATTAAGTTGTATTTGAATTATGTACCATGTATCTGGCGACTCAAGATGGGTGATGTATACCTATTTTGGGGGCGTCACAGTTGGTATCAAAGCTTAGGGATATGATCCCTGGCTAAGATGTGAGACTAGAACTAGGATGGGAGAGACGGGGAATTCCTTCGTTACTATGACCTACCTAAGTTTATTTGGTATTTAATTGGTCAATCAGAGTGTATGGATAATATATTTCATGTCAATTAACCCTTGTTTTGTGGTAGTATTTGAAAATGGCATCCGAGAGTGTTGAGAACATCAATGGAGCACAAGAGACCGTTAAAACTGAGGATATTCCAAAGACTGCCTTCAGAACTCGGTACGGGCATTATGAATTCTTAGTCATGTCTTTTGGATTGACTAATGCTCCTGCTGCCTTCATGGATATGATGAACCGAGTATTCAAGGAATATTTGGATCACTTTGTGGTCGTCTTTATTGATGACATCCTTATTTATTCCAAAAGCCGTGAAGATCATGAGCAACACTTGAGGCTAATACTCCAAAAGCTTCGTGAATATAAGCTTTATGCCAAGTTAAAGAAATGTGAGTTCGGCGAGGAAGTAGCATTCCTTGGGCACGCACTTATCAAGTCATGGAATATCCGTTGACGCAAAGAGATGAAGCTATTCAAAGTCGGGAGCAACCCAAATCGATGATCGAAGTACGTAGCTTTCTCGGTTTATTTGGTTATTATCGGAGATTCGTGGAAGGATTTTCTCGAATCGCTACTCCATTAACTCATTGACTTCGATCATCTACAAAGTGATGCTTGCAAAAACTTAGGATTATTAATGAAATTTAATTTTCTCTATTTATTATCAAAAATAGAGAGGGTTGATTTGATTAATGTGGATAGTTAAAATTTGGAAATTACTTGTAAATATTTCAAAATAATAATGAAATTATAATTTTCTATTTATTATTTTAAAATAGTAAGGGTTGATTTGATTTTGGATAGTTAGGGGTAAATATTAAATACTTCAAAATAAGCAAGTGATTATAAAATATTCATTGTTGTGGGGAATATTCGTTCGGTGTGGAATATTAAATGCTTGTGAATAATATTAAATGTGGTATGCATACCCATATGTGGGCCCACATGGAAAGCGATTGGATGAAGAAAGCGACAAATATAAGTGGTTTAAAAATAGCAGGCGTGGTTATTCACAGATTATCTTTGTTAAAATACGGTGGTTAAAACACGATAGCTACGGTATTGCACCAATTATTGATTCTTACGTGAAGGCACTACTCGATAATGGTTACGATAATTCTTATTGATTTTATTTTATTGAGTTAATAATTCTTTGCGTTGATATTTTATATTCTTTGTTGTTTGATAATTGTCATTACGGTATTTTTCATTATCGAAGCAATAATTCATATTATCTGAATAATATTATTAGATAACATTATTGGCAATGTCTAGAAAGTTACATACAGGAGAGGTTTGGTCACCTAATTGCTTGCGCCCGAAGAAGAAATTCTTATTGGAAAGCCCCTCTCTCTGAGGGAGCGCACGGTTGTCAATATTGTGATTACGTAATATTATTTGTGAATAATTAATTATTGATTCATATGATGAGGAAAATATTGATTTTATGTGGATATAGATGGAAAAATTTTAATGTGACAATTGTTGAAAATTAAAATTTTATCTTTTTTACGATAAAATAATTTTTTTAAATATATTATTATATTTTAATAATATAATAATGGTGATATTTTTACAACGAATGTGGGATATATGAGTATCTGAGGAGGAAGAGTATTTTTGTTGTAATAAATGTTTAAAACATGTTAAACATGTCGGTGGACCCCATTTATTGGTGAAATTTGATTATACTTTGTAAAATCCCGTTTGTGGATTTCGGTCAATTTCTATTTGGAATTTGGAAAAACTTTCTTTCTGCAAAGTTGTAGAGAATTGAATTTCCTATAAAAACTCATGAGATTCGAATTTTCTGATAGAAGGGCTATTTATTATGAATTATTGAAGTTAGAAGCTCAAAATAATTGATTTTGGAAGTTTAAAATATTTTAAATAATAAAAACGTTTTTGTTTGTTTTGTGGGCTACAACATGTGCATAATGAGCTGAGATCAGATCTAGGAAGGTGGGCGTAGAAATCTTAATATATATATTAATAATATATTATTAAATTTACTACGCTTTGGTGTTCTAAGCATTTTCTATAAATAGGGTCTTAGGTTAGAATTGAAAATCACACGAGCTGAAGTTTTCTCTCTATATTATCGAGCGTATTCTTGTGAGTATTTTGAGTATACTTTGAGTATTGTTAGGCGGTGCAAGTTCCTTGATGACTTTATATACGGTATTCGATTTAGAAGTCTTAATCTTTCGAGGTAAGGGATGTTATTTTTTCTTCTCGAATGATATTATTTCTTGATATCATTATCTTTGAAATATTGGTTGGAATTTTTTATCAAATTTGGAACTTTTTTATGGGGGTTACTATTCATGAGTTCTTATTCACGAGTTCTTATTCATGAGTTATTATTCACGAGTTCTTATTCACGAGTACTATTCATGAAGCGTAAAGATGTTTTTGTGGAATTTCTATCTTTTGGTGTCGGAGATACTTATTCACGTATACGGCTTTATTCACGTATCGACATTATTCATAGAAAAATAAAATTTCTTCTTTTTGTCCAAAATATCTATTACGGATACTAGCTTTGATTGTATCCATGTTTTGATCATTCTTGAATTTTACACCACTATGATTATTTTTGAGGTATTTTTGAACATGGATAAAACAAAAGTCTACGAATCCTTAATCCTTAATCCTTGTCATTTTGTGTTTCTTTGGATTCGTTTCTTTAAAAATATTTTTCATCATCCTCGGTCTTAAATGATGATATTATTGAATATCTTTGGCTGTAGTGCAAAGATGAATGATTTTGAAGAATATCTTTGGGCGTAGTGCAAAGATGAGCAGTGTTTAGATGAACATTGGTGATGAATATCTTTGGCACTGTAGTGCAAAGATGAATATTTGATTCGGATGTATATTGATTGATGTTACTGGGGATAAAAGATGAGCGATGAACTTTTAAATTCATACATAGAAGATAGTAGTTTGCATTCTCTACTTAACTCTTTTAATGAATTATTATTTCATTGCGAATATTGATTTAAAATTTGTTGTCTATTGTATTCTATTAGATTTTTTTCCTGTTGAAGACTAACGATAATTTGTTGTATATTATCTTAGTCGTAATATTCTTCTTGGGCTAGTTGAGCTCACCCTTTTCCTTTTTGTTCCATTTTTCTTCTCGGGGCGAGAATATAAGCGAGTGCAGTGGGGTATGGAATGAAGGTTTTAGAAAGAATTGTTTAGTAGTCCTCACCATTTTGTAAAATAATGTATCAATAAATGTGATGAGGATTTATTTGAGTATAGATATTATCAGAAGATAATATTTGTATTCAAACTCACAGTTTCTTGTTGTAATAATAAAGTTGTAGTTGTTTACGTACCATGTATTAACAACTCGAGAATGGGTGATGTATACCTATTTTGGGGCGTCACGGTTGGTATCGAGCTTAGGGATATGATCTCTGGCGGAGATCGGGGAATAGAACTAGGAGGGAGAGGCGAGTAAATCCTTCGCGCTAGTGTGTCCTACTAAGCTTATTTTTTAGTTGGTCAAGTATATAAGGATATTATGTGATATATTGATTTCCTTAATTAACCCTTGTTTTATGGCGGTATTTGAGAATGTCATTTGAGAATATTAACAATGGAAATGAGGCCAGTGGAGGCGCTTTGTACTCACCAGCGAGGAGAGCGTGCAGCTGTGGTGGCAATGTTCCTCTGTGAACAACACCTGCTGGCGAGATGATGAGCGAGGGGATGTTTAGAAGTTTTTGCAGTTTCATGCAAAATCAGACGAGGAGACTTCGTGTTCAAAATCTGAGGAGAAATGATAGCAATTCACGGGTTATCACAATGAGCGATTCGAAAAGTTGGGACCACGAATTTAAGGAAAGCGAGATCCGATCATGGCGGAAACATGGGTCAAACAAATTACAAGATATTCGATGTCTTGGGATGCGGAGAACGAAGGTTCCATTCGCCACCTTTATGTTAGTGGCGGCGGCGGACTCTTGGTGGAGAGTGCGTGAAGCGTACCCATCGGTACTTTTCGGCGTATGTCTTGGGAGCGTTTGAAACTATTTAATGACAAATACTTTCACGAAAGTGTTCGTCGTATGAAGGAAGTGGAGTTTATTAGATTAGAGCAAAACAACATGGCGCGGTGTCTCGATGCGAGGCAAAGTTTGCGAGTTATCGAGGTTTGCACCTCATTTGGTGGAGAATGAGGAGCATTATGCCGCGGATGTTTCTTAGAGGTTTGAAACGGCATACGTCGATATCTCATTTCTCATAAATTTTCTCTCTATTCGGATGTTATAAGAGGCTCAATTATTAGGCGAGATACTTGAGTACGGTCAATTGAGGACCATAACGAGGATCGTACGGAGATAGCGATCAGCAGAATAATGATAACCGTGCGGAGAAAAAAGCAGACGGACAAAAATGGTAACCACTCACTGGTGGTAATCATGGCCGTGAAAATAGAAAAAAGCGAGTCGGGAGGAGATTTTAAAAAGAGGAGATTTAACAATGACCATGTGAAAGCAGCGGTCTTGCGTGACAAGCTGGTTCTAAGGGAGGAGAAACGACCACCGGTGGGGTATATCTTATAAAATGCGAAAAAGAGGACATATCGGTCAAAGCATCCCTGACAGTTCAAGGTATGCTATAATTGTGGAAAGGAAGGACATATCGCTCGAGATTATGCGTAGCGAAACCTAGTTAGTGAGGGGACGGTGACTCGAAAAACATCCCGAGAAAAGTCAAAGTCAGCGATTAGGGAAAGGCGTTTGTTGTGATTGGTCATAATCGAGGAACCCAAGCGAGGTGATCACGGGTAAGCTATTTATAAATTCTTGCGAAGTTTATACCTTACTTGATCTGGGTGCTACCCATTCATTTATCTCTCTGCATGTGCTCAGCGTTTAAACTTGACTCAGGAGAAATTAGACTTTGACCTATCTGTGGAAACTCAGTTAGGAGAAACTTTCATCACATCCACTTTGTTTATAAATCTTGTTTGATTCAAGTTGGCACCATCACCTTACCATTGACCTTATCTCTTTAAAGATACTTGCTTTTGATGTGATTTTAGGGATTGATTGGTTAACTACTCATCATGCCAAAATTGATTGTTTTTCGTAAGGTTGTTAGTTTTCATATTCTAACCAACTTGACTTTGTTTATGCAATTCAAGCAACTAAACCATTAAAATCAATCAACATCATATCTAATCATAAAGCTATTCGTTTATTGAAAAAGCGGATGTCAAGCTTTCTTAGCCCATGTTATGGATTTGAATAAAGACACGTCAAATTTGAATAATATTCTGTTGTTATTGACTTTCTGGCGTATTTCAGAAGAACTTCCGGTCTACCCCAGAGCGTGAAGTTGAATTCTTTATTGATCTTGAACTGGTACAAAGCCCATTTCTAAAACCCCATATCGAATGGCTCTATTGAACTTGGGGAGTTAAAGGTCCAACTACGAGGAATTGTTGGACATCGGTTTCATTCGATCTAGTACATCTCCTTGGGGTGCTCTGTTTTATTTGTAAAGAAGAAAGGCGGGAGTATGCGACTTTGTATTGACTATCGGGAATTGAACCATGTCACCATCAAGAATAGGTATCCTCTACCTCGTATTGATGACTTGTTTGACCCGATTGCTGAGGGCACAATTCTTTTCAAAAATCGATCTTAGATTACGGATATCATCGGTGAAGATTAGGCGAGGATATTCAAAGGCGCCTTTAGAACTCGATGCGGGCATTATGAATTCTTAGTCATGTCTTTCGGATTGACTAATGCTCTATGACTTTCATGGATATGATGAGCAAAGTATTCAAGGAATATTTGGATCGGTTTGTTGTTGTCTTTATTGATGACATCCTTATATAATTCAAAAGTCGTGAAGATCATGAGCACCATTTGAAATTTGGTACTCCAAAGGCCCGTGAAAACAAACTATATGCCAAATTGAAGAAATGCGAGTTACGGCTTGAGGAAGTAGCATTCCTTGGAGCGCGATGGTGTCGAAACATGGAGTATCTGTTGATCCGTGAAGATTGAAGCAATACAAAGTTGGGAGCAGCAAAAGTCGGTGGTGAAATCACGTAGCTTTTGGGCTTAGTTGGTTATTATCGGAGATTCGTGGAAGGTTTTCTCGAATCGCTACTCCATTCTTCGGCTAACTTCGGAAGGATACAAAAATTCGTTTGAGCGAAGAATGCGAGAAGAGTTTCAAGAGCTTAGAGGAGACTTATTTCGGCTTTTGTTTAACAATACCATCTGGTTCGGATGGATTTGTTATATCTGATGATGCTTGAGGCAAAAGGTTAGGATGTGTTCTCATGGCGTGGGAAAGTCATAGCCTATGCCTCGCGACAACTTAAAAAGAGTATGAGAGGAATTATCCTACTCATGATCTAGAGTTAGCGATTTTCGCTAAAAGATATATGGAGAGCACTATCTATATGGGGAAAGTGGAGATATATTGGACCATAAAGCCTTAAATATTTCTTCACTCAAAAAGAACTCAACATGCGGCGGCGTGACGTTGGCTCGAGCTATTGAAGACTACGACCCACTATTATTGATACCATCACGGAAAAGCGAGCGTGGTAGCGTGGTAGGTGTGACGCGTTGAGTAGAAGATCATATGCGAGAGCGAGTGCGATGATGTCAAGTATCGCATAGAGCCGACTTTAATAGAAAAAGTTAAGGTTGCTCAAGCCCCAGGCCCAGAGGCGATCGTATGAAGAAGAAAGTACAAGAAGGAGCTATTAGGGCGAGAATTGATGAAGAAGGAATACTTGAGTTCACTCTAGACTTTGTGTTCCTAACGACTACGATTTGAAGTACAAGATTATGATGGAGGCACTGATACACCATTTGCAATCCATCACTGGAAGTACTAAAATGTATCGTGATCTTGACATACATTTTGGTGGAACAATATGAGAGAGAGATTGCAAAGTTTATCTCGATGTGTTTAACTTGTCAGCGTGTAAAGGCGGAGCATCTAGTACCTAAGGGTCCGTTGCAACCACTTGAGATTCGAAATGGAAGTGGGAACACATTACCATGGATTTCGTTACGGGTCTTCCCTACGGTTTCTCGAGGCATCAATGCTATTTGGGTTATTGTTGATAGATTAACCAAGTACGCTCATTTCTTTGCCGATCACGGAGACTTATTCACTTGAGCGTCTTGCTTAGTATATATGCGTGAATGAGATTGTGAGGTTGCATGGCATACTGTATCCATAGTTTGGATCGTGACCCAAGATTCACTTCAAGATTTTGGGTTAGCTTGCAAAAAGCTATGGAGCGCAGTTTGCGATTTAGTTGGCATACCATCCTCAAGCAGACGGACAATCGAAGGACTATTCAAACTCTTGAAGATCTATTAAGACTACGTGTCCTAGACTTCAAGGCGGTTGGGATAAGTATTTACCATTGGTGGAATTCTCCTACAACAACGAGTTATCGAGCAAGTATAGGTGTGGCTCCATTTGAAGCATTATATGGGCCGAAAGTGTCGCTCTCGATATGTTGGGACGAGGTGGGTGAAGCAACATTGTTGGGACAGAGTTGAAATACGTATGACTACGGAAAAGATCCAAATGATTCGACAAGCGTATACAAAGCGGCACAAGATCGACAAAAGAGTTATGCGGATCTTCATCGAAAGGGCGTGGAATTTAGTGTAGGGGATCATGTATTATTGCGAGTTGCTCCATGGAAGGGAGTTACAAGATTTGGGAAGAGGAAAGCTCGATCCACGATTTATTGGTCCATTTCAAATTCTTGGCCAGGAGTAGGAAATGTAGCCTATAGACTCGCGTTACCTCAAAGTATGTCTCGTGTTCATAATGTGTTTCACATATGCTCGTACTTAAGTAAATATGTGAAAGACCCGAACCACGTTATAGAGTTAGAAGCAGGACGAGATAGTAGAAGACTTAGCGTATGAGGAGGTACTGTCAAGATCTTGGATAGGAAGGAG
Source organism: Panax quinquefolius (assembly GCA_020205615.1). Lineage (NCBI taxonomy): Eukaryota > Viridiplantae > Streptophyta > Magnoliopsida > Apiales > Araliaceae > Panax > Panax quinquefolius. Next base: position 132,188,143 of record CM035162.1, on the reverse strand, counting down.
CATGTCTACTGTATGAAAAGGTCATACCACAAGTTAAAGTTTTGTGGAGGAATCATCTTATAGAGGAAATGACACAGGGAATTGGAAAGCGGAAATGAAAGCGAGGTATCCTCACCTTTTGAAACACCAGTGCGTCGTCGATTTCGAGGCGAAATTTCATAAGGAGGGAGGTTGTAAGACCCCAACTTATTATTAATGAAATTTAATTTTTCTATTTATTATTTTGAAATAGTAAGGGTTGATTTGATTAATGTGGATAGTTAGGGGTAAAATCATAAATATTTCAAAATAAGCAAGTGGTTATAAAATATTCATTGTTGTTAGGGAATATTCGTTTGGTCGTGGAATATTAAATCTTTGTCGGGGAATATTAAATGCAATGATGTGACTTGACCATGTGTGGGCCCCATGTGAAAGCGATTGGATGAAGAAAGCGACAAATATAAGTGGTTTAAAAATAGCGGCGTAGTTATTTACAGATTATCTTGTTAAAATACCCGGTGGTTAAAAACACGGTAGCTTGCGGTATTGCACCAATTATTGATTCTTACGTGAAGGCACTACTCGATAATGGTTACGATAATTCTTATTCGATTATTTTATTGAGTTAATAATTCTTTGCGTTGATATTTTATATTCTTTAACATTGTTTGATAATTGTCATTACGGTATTTTTCATTATCGAAGCAATAATTCATATTATCTGAATAATATTATTAGATAACATTATTGGCAATGTCTAGAAAGTTACATCTAAGGAGAGGTTTGGTCACCTAATTTGCGCATGATAAGAAGAAATTCTTATTGGAAAGCCCCCTCTTTCACAGGAAGCGCACGGTTGTCGATATTGTGATTACGTATATATTATTTGTGAATAATTAATTATTGATTCATATGATGAGGAAAATATTGATTTTATGTGGATATAGATGGAGAAAAATTTTAATGTGACAATTGTTGAAAATTGAAATTTTATCTTTTTACGATAAAATAATTCTTTTAAATATATTATTATATTTTAATAATATAATAATGGTGATATTTTTACAACGAATGTGGGATATATGAGTATCTGAGGAGGAAGAGTATTTTTGTTGCAATAAATGTTTAAAACATGTTAAACATGTCGGTGGACCCCATTTATTATTTGAAATTTGATTATAGCTTTGTAAAATCCCCGTTTGTTGATTTCGGTCAATTTCTGTTTGGAATTTGGAAAAACTTTCTTACTGTAAAGTTGTAGAGAATTGAATTTCCTATAAAACTCATGAGATTCGAATTTTTCTGATAGAAGGGCTATTTATTATGAATTATTGAAGTTAGAAGCTCAAAATAATTGATTTTTTGGAAGTTTAAAATATTTTAAATAATAAAAACGTTTTTTGTTTGTTTTGTGGGCTACAACATGTGCATAATGAGCTGAGATCAGATCTAGGAAGGTGGGCGTAGAAATCTTAATATATATATTAATATTATATTAAATTTTTTACGCTTTGGTGTTCTAAGCATTTTTCTATAAATAGGGTCTTGGGTTAGAATTGAAAATCACACATTTGAGCTGAAGTTTTCCTCTCTATATTATCGGCGTATTCTTGTGAGTATTTTGAGTATACTTTTAGTATTGTTAGGCGGTTGCAAGTTTCCCTTCAACTTTATACCCGGTATTAAATTTAGAAGTCTTAATCTTTTCGAGGTAAGGGATGTTATTTTCTTCTCAAATGATATTATTTCTTCAATATCATTATCTTTGAAATATTGGTTGGAACTTTTTATCAAATTTGGAACTTTTTCATGTCGGGGTTACTATTCATGAGTTCTTATTCACGAGTTACTATTCATGAGTTCTTATTCACGAGTTCTTTATTCTTATTCGAGTACTATTAAATGAAGCGTGAAGATGTTTTTGTGGAATTTCTATCTTTTGGTGTCGGATTACTATTCACGATATCTGACTATTATTCACGTATCTGACACTATTCATAGAAAAATAAAATTTCTTCTTTTTTGTCCAAAATATCTAATACGGATACTAGCTTTGATTGTATCCATGTTTTGATCATTCTTGAATTTTACACCACTATGATTATTTTGAGGTATTTTTGAACATGGATAAAACAAAGTACGAATCCTTAATCCTTAATCCTTGTCATTTTGTTTCCTTTGGATTCGTTTCTTTAAAAATATTTTCATCATCCTCGGTCTTAAATGATGATATTATTGAATATCTTTGGCTTTGTAGTGCAAAGATGAATGATTTCGAAGAATATCTTTGGTAGTAGTGCAAAGATGAGCAGTGTTTAGATGAACATGACCAAGGTGATGAATATCTTTGGCTGTAGTGCAAAGATGAATATTTGATTCGGATGTATATTGATTGATGTTCTACGGGGATAAAAGATGAGCGATGAACTTTTAAATTTATACATAGAAGATAGTAGTTTGCATTCTCTACTTAACTCTTCTAATGAATTATTATTTCATTGCGAATATTGATTTAAAATTTGTTGTCTATTGTATTCTATTAGATTTTTTCCTGTTGAAGACTAACGATAATTTGTTGTATATTATCTTAGTCATAATATTCTTTCTTGGGCTAGTTGAGCTCACCCTTTTCCTTTTTGTTCCATTTTTCTTCTCGGGAGGCGAGAATATAAGCGAGTATGAGTCGGGGTATGGAATGAAGGTTTTAGAAAGAATTGTTTAGTAGTCCTCACCATTTTTGTAAAATAATGTATCGATAAATGTGATGAGGATTTATTTGAGTATAGATATTGTGCAGAAGATAATATTTGTATTCAAAGAAGATAATATGTAATATTAAAGTTGTACAGTTTCATTGTTGTAATAATAATTTTGCCACAAAAGTTGTTATAAATAACCATGAAGTATTAATGTTGAACTACCCGTTAGTAAAATGGGTGATGTAGTATACGGTATTGATTTTGGTAAGTCACCGGTTATACTCAATTATTGCTCTTTTGTAATCTTAAGATCATATCTCTCATATTATTGATTCGATTATTGTCGTAGTATCATACGTATAATATGTTATTTTATTAAATCAATAATTGAGACGATAAAGTTATTCATATTATTAAATTGCAATATTTACAATATCTAGAAGTTCTGTCAAGGAGAGGTTTGGTCACCTAATTGCGCGCCAATAGGGAGAAATCCTTATTGGAAATCCCCCTCTTTCCTGGGAACGACCTAGTTGATAAATATTGTGAATTATAATATTAATGATGAATGTTATTACAATTGAAGTTGTGTTCAGAGTTGAATTTGGAGACGCGGACCTGATATTTGAGTCCGGAACGATGAAATTAGTAAAAATAGTCTATAAACACAAAATTTTCCGAAATTCACTATTTGGTGAAAAAGTCAACAATTGACTTTTCGGGAAAAGTCAAACTTCAAAATTTCAAAATTTATATTTTTGATAAAAATGGTTTCATTGTGTTGAAATTATTTGTGTTAGTGAAAATCGACAATTATTTCGATAATAATTAATGTCTGGAGGTTATATTGACCAATCGGGTATTTAACTGGATAAATGAGCAATTGATTGCTATTATTTCACATGATTATAATATTTGTTCACATGTGTATACTATTGTTTCACATTCTTGTTACTATTAGGGGAGTTGGTGCAAGATTGATAATACTTGCATGACTAAGTTAAAAAAAAATGGAAGTCTTATCTTTGTAATTAGTATTTTCACATGTCAGAACTATCGATTCACATAATTTACTATTGAATCACATTATTTATTATTAGGGGAGGTGGTGCAATTTTGATAATACTTCCATGACTAAATTAAAAATAAAGGAAAAGTTGGAGGTATTGTCTTTGAAATTTTTCGAGCCCAAAAGCGTGCAATTATCGAAACTATATTTTTCTATAAATAGAAGCTCATTCTTCCTTCATTTCTCACCAATTCACAAAAGCTTTAGAAGCGATTATTATAGAGAAAAATTATAGAAAGAAGAAGAGAAGTCCTTTACCTCACTATTCCGATATCTAGTTTTTCTAAAGGTAGGGAGTATTATTTCTTTCTTATCCATGAAGAGAACTTACATTATTCCATTCTTTATTATTACATTGGAATAACTTTTGTATCACGTGGGCTACCCTATACTTGGTGAAATTCTTCTGTTGTTACATTCTTTATCATTACATTTGGAACATCACATGCATGCGTTTTACTTTGGGACTGGTTAAAATCTTTATTATTACGTTGGAATATACATGCATGCATGCGTTTTTGGGACACGGTTTAAATCTTTATTATTACATTGGAATATATCTTTATACATGCGTTTTCGTGGGACACGATTCCGTCTTTATTATTACATTTGAATATTACATACTGCATGCGTTTTCTGTGGGACTGATCCAGATTATTTATTATTACATTGGAATAACTTTCACTGTTTGATCTATAATCATTTTGGTGATTTCTTTTGTTATTCCATTCCTTATTATACTCAGTTGGTTAAAGTTTTGACTTCTATACTCCATGAAATTAGTGGAATATCCTTGATATTTGTGCTTCATCCAGTATCTTTTAATGAAAATATTTTTCTGAGCATTCTTGAATTTTACTCTACAAGCAGTATCATGTTGACAATTTGGACGTTATTAGTTCCTGGATAAATTAATTCTTGAACTTGTTTTATTGAATTCTTATATCATTGTCATCATCCCCATGTTTATATTTTGTTGAAAGTCATCTGTGGCCTATAGTGAATAGATGGACTTGGTATGATTATGACCAGGGATTATTCAGTGTAATCATGACCGTAATGTTACAAATGATGTGGAAAAAGTCCTCATTGGCCCGTAGAGCATTGATGGACAGTTGTTGGCATGATCATGACCATTATTGAATACACAAATATTATTGGCCCGTAGTGCGTGGATAATTGTGGTCGTGATACTAAAGAATATCCTTGACCATAGTGCAGGGGTAATTCGATGATGTAGATTATTTCTTTAGCTGAGTCCCAGCGATAAAAGTGATGAAAAACCTTCTAAATCATAAAAGATAGTAGATTTTATTCTCTACTTGACTCTTTTAATGGATTGCTTGTTCCGTTGCAGTTAAACTTGATGGTTGTTATATTGTATCAGTTTAACACTGTTGAAGGCTAACTATAATATATTCTGCATTATCTTAGTCATAATATTTCCTACTGGACTAGTTGAGCTCACCCTTTTACTTTCATTGTTCTCCGCAGGAAATGAGAACGTAGCATGGACTAGTTGGGGAACGGAGTGACGGGCCAGATGATAGCATTAGTAGTCCTCACTACTCTTTGAAATAGTGTGATAATAATTGTAATGAGGACTCCTTTTGAGTTTGTATAATCTCTAGTAGACAATATTTGTATTCAAACTCACAGCTTATGTTTTGTCGTATTGTACACGACAATTGTATTATTAAGTTGTATTTGAATTCTGTACCATGTATCTGGCGACTCAAGATGGGTGATGTATACCTATTTTGGGGGCGTCACAGTTGGTATCAAAGCTTAGGGATATGATCCCTGGCTAAGATGTTAGACTAGAACTAGGAGGGGAGAGACGGGGAATTCCTTCGCTACTATGACCTACTTAAGTTTATTTGGTATTTAATTGGTCAGTCAGAGTGTAGGGATAATATATTTCATGTCAATTAACCCTTGTTTTGTGGCAATATTTGAAAATGGCATCCGAGAATGTTGAGAACATCAATAGAGCATAAGAGACCGTTGAGTCTCCACAGATCAATAACCAGGACAATGTGCATCAGGAAGGCGACAATTCTCATGCAAACAACAACACCGACCAAATCATGAGCGATGGAATGTTTAGAGGCTTCATGCTGATTCATGCGACATCAAAGAGAGGCGCTCCTATCCAAAATGCGGTGGAAACACTTGGCAACTCTCGGGACCATCACCATGAAGCGATTCAAGGAGCTGGGACCACCAGGAGTATATTGGAGAGCCAAAACCACTTAAAGCGGAAGCATGGATAAAACAGATAACCAAGATATTTGATGTCTTGGGATGCTCGAGGAACAAAAGGTTCCTTCGCCACCTTTATGTTGTGTGAAGAGGCGGATTCTTGGTGGGAATCGTAAAAGCGTACTCTGACTGACGCACTCAAGATGTCTTGGGAGAAGTTCAAGAGCTATTCAACGACAAGTACTTTCCGAAAGTATTCGTCACATGAATGAGGTGGAGTTTATCAAGTTAGAACAAAACAATATGGCCGTGTGTCATGATACGAGGTTAAATTTGCGGAGTTATCCGATTTGCATCCCATTTGGTTGATAATGAGGAGCGAATGACCGAATGTTTTAAGAGGTTTGAAATAGGAGATCTGACAATATCTTATTTCTCATAAAGCGTGTTTGTATTTAGATGTTGTAAATAGGGCTCGATTGTTGGAGCGCGCGATAACGAGTCAACGCAACCAAGAGAAAGCGGCCCGGCGAGAATGAAAATACCCGTGTACTTGATCATTGAAGCGGTGACAACAAAGCGTGGAGGAATCAACATGCGAGAAATGGTAACCACTTGGTGGTAATCATAGCCAAGACAATAAAATGGACATTTCAAGAAAAGGAGATTCAACAATGATGGAAAGACATCAAAGACCAAAGATCCGTTGTTAAGGAAGGAGAACGACCACCTATCATATGCTTCAAATGCGGAGGGGAGGGACACATCAGTTGTGACGCCCCCAAAATAGGTCCATTCCATCCAACCCATTCTGAGTCGCCAAAAACATGGTACAGAAATAACTACAACTTTATTATTACAACATATAAACTATTAGTTTAAATACAGATATTGCCATCTAGACAATATCCACACGCAAATAAATTCCCATCATAATTATTGATACATTATTTTACAAAAATGGTGAGGACTACTAAACAACTCTCTCTCTAGAACCTTCATTCCATACCCAGAGCTAGTACTCTTTACATTCTCGCCTCACGAAAAGAAAAATGGAACAACAAGGAAAAGGGTGAGCTCAACTAGCCCGATAAAGAATATTATGACTAAGATAATATACAACAAATTATCGTTGGTCTTCAACGAGGAAAAATCTAATAGAATACAATAGACAAACGGGTTTTAAATCAACAAGCTGCTGCAATGGAAACAATAATTCATTAGAAGAGTTAAGTAGAGAATGCAAACTACTATCTTCTATATATGAATTTAAAAGTTCATCGTCGATATTTTATCCTGTAACATCAATCAATATATATACGGAATCAAATATTCATCTTTTGCACTACAGCCAAAGATATTCATCGATCGGTCATGTTCATCTAAACACTTGTTCATCTTTGCACTACGGGCCAAAGATATTAATCGAGAGAGTCATGTTCATCTCAACACTGCTCATCTTTTGCACTACGGCCAAAGATATTCATCAAGAAATCATTCATCTTTACTACTGAGCCAAAGATATTCGATAATATCATCATTTAGGGTGAGGATGATGAAAAATATTTTAAAGGAAGCGAATCCGAAGAAAACAAAAGAACAAATATTAAGGATTCGTATTTTAAACAATCCAAGTTCAAAAAATACTTCATAAGTAATCGAGTGGAGTAAAATTCAAGAATGATTAAAACATGGATACAATCAAAGCTAGTATCCGAATAGATATTTTGGACGAAAAAAGAAGAAATTTTATTTTTAGATTGAATAGTCAGTATTCGTGAATAGTCAGTATCACGTGAATAGTAACTCAGACACCAAAAGATAGAAATTTCAAAAAAACATCTTCACGCTTACATGAATAGTACTCGTGAATAATAACTCGTGAATAGTAACTCGTGAATAGTAACTCGTGAATATAACTCATGAATAGTAACCCAGAGCATGAAAAAGTTCCAAATTTGATAAAAGTTTCAACCAATATTTCAAAGATAATGATATTGAAGAAATAATATCATTTGAAAAGAAAATAACATCCCTTACCTCGAAAGACAGCAGTACTCTTAGTAAAAACAGGATATAGGCTATGACTTGAACTTGCACAGTAGTATAGCAATACTCAAAGTATACTCAAAATACTCACAAGAATACGCTCGATAATATAGAGAGAAAACTTGAGTTTACGGTGTGATTTTCAATTCTAACCTAAGCACCTATTTATAAGAAATGCTTAGAACACCAAAGCAGAAAATTGAATATAATAATATTATTTATAAACAAAATTCCTTAGCCCACCTTTGAAATCTGATTTCAGCCATAGCACATGTTAAATGAGGTTCACAAACTCACCAAAAACGTTTTTCTCAAAATAATTAATTAAAACTCCCAAAAATCAATTATTTCGGAACTCCGAAACTTCAATAATTCATAATAAATAGCCCTTTTATCAGAAAATTCGAATCTCGCGACTTTTTATAGGAAATTCAATTCTCTACAACTTTGCAGAAGAAAGTTTTTCAAAATTCCAAACAGAAATTAACCGAAATCCACAAACGGGCGATTTTACAAGCTATAATCAAATTTCGGTCAATAATTGTGTCCACCAACACACAAAACATGTGTTAAACATTTAATGCCACAAAAATACTCTTCATCCTCATATACTCATATATTCCACATTCATTATAAAAATATCACCATTAATATATTATTAAAATAATATATTTAAATGAATTATTTTATCAGAAAAAGATAAAATATTAATTTTCAACAATTGTCATTTTAAAATTTTCTCCATCTATATCCACATAAAATCAATATTTTCTCATCATATAAATCAATAATTAATTATTCACAAATAATATTACAGAATCGCGATCTTGGTGACGGTAGTTTCGGAAAGGGGCTTTCGATAAAGATTTCTCCTTCTTGTAGTATGATTAGGTGACCAAACCTCTCCTTAGACAGAACTTTCTAGACATTGCCAATAATGTTATCTAATAATATTATTGAGATAATATGAATTATTGCTTCGATAATGAAAATCTTGTGTAATGACTATTATTGAAACAATGAGTAATATAAAATATCAATATGACAATTATTGAATCGATAAAATAAAATCTTTGAGCAGTAATTCTTGTAACAATTATTGAGTAGTGCCTTCTTACGTAAGAATCAATAATTGGTGCAATACCGTGTCTACTCTTATTCAACAATGGCGTATTAGTGTGTTTTAACCACCGGGTATTCCAACAGTATTACTTGGTAACAACTACTGCAGTTATTTATAAACAACTTATATTTGTCGTTTTCTTCATCCAATCGCTTTCCGTTATGGGACCCACAAAAACTACTGCGCGTCGTAAATACGAATATTCCCCGACGTCATGAATATTCCACGACCAAACGAATATTCCTAAAACGATAATGAATATTTTATAACCACTTGCTTATTCTAAATATTTGCGTATTTTACCCATAACTATCCACATTAATCAAATCAACCCTTACTATTTCAAAATAATAAATAGAGGAAAATAAATTTCATTTATTAATAATTTGGGGTCTTCAACCTCCCTCCTTATGAAATTTAGTCCTCGAAATTGACGTACGATACTGGTGTTTGAAAAGATGAGAATACCTCGCTTTCATTTCCGTTTCCAACTCCCGGATCATTTCCTCAATAGCATGGTTTCTCCACAAAACTTTAACTTGTGGTATAACCTATAAATACATATGGACATGTTCTTTCCTATCCAATATCTTGGACGGTACCTCCTCGTGACGTTAAGTCTTGACTATCTTGTCGGTTCTAACTTTCGATAGCGTGGTTCGGGTCGTCCACATATTTACGTAACATCGATCGTGTGAAAAAACATTATGAACGCGTCATACTTGGCGGTAAAAGCGCAGTCTATAGGCCACGGTTCCTATTCGATCGAGAATTTCAAATGGATTAATAAATCAAAGGTTTGAGCTTTCCTCACCTCACCGAGATTCTCGCTTTTGAAATAACAACTTCTTGCACCTCCTTCTTCAAATTCATCACTCCGGTGTGTAGCTTGAGCGGCTTTAACTTTATCGATTAAAAGTCGATTATACTCGTATATATCATCACGTGGGTAACTAGAGTTTTCATCTCCATCTCTATTATTTGTAAATTATCTGAAATGAGTCTTTGACAATATCGTTTTACTTCTTGTATCGATCTTCTACTCAACACGTCGGCTACCACGTTCGCTTTTCGAGGATGGCGTGGTGAACATGTCTTTGAAATGAGTCTCCTCTTGAGTTCTTGAAGCTCTTCCCACATTCTTTGCTCCATTCGAATTTTGTATCTCTCTGAGTCAATTGCGTTAATGGAATAGCGATTCGAGAATATCCTTCAACGAATCTCGATAATAACCAACTAAGCCTAGAAAGCTACGTATTTCGATTCTGAGCTTAGGTTGTTCTCAAGCTGTGACTCATATCAACCTTGGATAACACGTTACAATGACACCTATCGGTTTACTATCGCATACGAATATGGTGTCCCCTACGGAATGCAGCTTCGGTGCATTCCATAAAGGAAGTCACCGGATAAAGGCTCGGTACCAAATTCTATAGTTGAATTTTTAACTCACGAAGTTCAATAGAGCCATTCGATATGAGATTTTAGAAATGAGTTTTGTCTAGGGTTCAAAGTCGATACAAAATTTAATATCGATCTTTGGGAGTAAGCGAGAAATTCTTCAGGAAATACATCGGGAAAAATAAATAACAACAGGAATATTATTCAAATCGGCGTGTCTTTATTCAAATCCATAACATGGACTAAGAAAACTTGACATCCATAATAAGCGAATGACTTCATGGCTTGATATGAAAATGTTTGACTACAATGGTTTGATTTCTTGAATTGAATAACGGAGTTGCTTAGGAATATGAAAACTAACAACCTTACAAAAGCAATCAATTTCGGCATGATGAGTAGTTAACCAATCAATCCCTAAAATCACATCAAAAGCAAGTATCTTTAAATAAATAAGGTCAACGGGTAATGTGATGGTGCCAACTTGGATCAAACAAGATTTCTAAACAACGGATGTAATGAAAGTTTTCTCTAACGGAGTATCCATAAATAGGTCAAAGTCTAATTTCTCCGTAGTCAAGTTCAAGCGTTGGCGCAAGCAAGAGAGATAAAAGAATGGGTAGAGCCGGTATCTAGTAAGGTATAAACTTCTTAAGAATTTATAATTAACTAACCCGTGCTAACCGTTCGGGTTACTCGCTTTTGAGAAGTCACGAACAAACGCTCTTCCGAGAATCGTTGACTTTGACTTTTACGTATCCGCCTCTGGTGCCAACGTCCCAATTTGGACTTGATTTCGCTTATAGGACAAAATCGAGCTATGTGACCATCTTTTCCACAACTAAAACATACCTTGGAAGGCTTTGAGCAGTTTGACCTTATATGTCCTCCTCTCTCATCTGTAGCATCTAGCGGCGATCGTTCTCTTCCCTATAATTTGTTCTTTGGTCGCGATCTTCTGCTTAAGCGTCTTCCGTCGTTGTTAAATCTTCTCTTTTAGATTGGACATCTCTTTCCATAATATCAACGCGTCGTCGGTTGCTTTTACCCATGCATCACTCATTCTCACTCGTTCGGTTATTTCTTCTTTCATTTCGATTCGACTTTATCATCTTATACTTTGCCAAAGAGTGCTTACATTCAAGCATCACATATCGGGTAACATAAGCTTGAATCGTTGCATCCTTTTGCTCACACACCGCAATTCTTGACTGCTCTTCTAACTCATGAATACGATTTTGCAATTCTACATTTTGATCATAAAATACCTCTAATAAACTCTCTTGGTACCTCTTCTTCCTCTTCTTCCTCCTCACTCTCATTTGTTACCTCTGCGACTATCTCTAAAGGTGCAACTATCAATTCTTCACTCACCACATGGATATCTCTAATTCCTTCTCTTACTTTGACATCACATTATCACGGTTGGCGATTAGAGGTGTCTCCACGATCTCATTCACTCCATTGTTAACGTTCTCGTGACCATTCTTAAAAACTATCATAAAACAAGGGTTAATTAAATAAATTAACAAATCACATAATACCCCTATATTATGACCAACCAACAAATAAGCTTAGGTAGGACACACTTTAGCGAAGGATTTACTCGTCTCTCCCTCTCTAGTTCTATTCCCGATCTCACTTGAGAGATCATATCCTAAGCTCGATACCAACTATGGCGCCCCAAAATAGGTCCATTCCATCCAACCCATTACGAGTCGCCAAAACATGAGTACGAAATAACTACAACTTTATTATTACAACATATAAACTATTAGTTTAAATACGAGATATTGCCATCTAGACAATATCCACATGCAAATAAATCCCCATCATAATTATTGATACATTATTTTACAAAAATGGTGAGGACTACTAAACAACTCTCTCTAGAACCTTCATTCCATACCCCAGACTAGTACTCATTACATTCTCGCCTCACGAGAAGAAAAATGGAACAACAAGGAAAAGGGTGAGCTCAACTATCCCGGTAAAGAATATTATGACTAAGATAATATACAACAAATTATCGTTAGTCTTCAACGAGGAAAAATCTAATAGAATCTGATAGACAACCGTTTTAAATCAACAAGCTGCAGTGAAATAATAATTCATTAGAAGAGTTAAGTAGAGAATGCAAACTACTATCTTTTATATATGAATTTAAAAGTTCATCGTCGATATTTTATCCTGTAACATCAATCAATATATATACGGAATCAAATATTCATCTTTTACTTTCTGGGCCGAAGATATTCATCGATCGGTCATGTTCATCTAAACACTTGTTCATCTTTGCACTACGGGCCAAAGATATTAATCGATGAGTCATGTTCATCTCAACACTGTTCATCTTTGCACTACGGGCCAAAGATATTCATCAAGAAATCATTCATCTTTGCACTACTGGGCCAAAGATATTCGATAATATCATCATTTAGGGTGATGATGATGAAAAATATTTTAAAGGAAAGCGAATCCGGTGAAACAAAAGAACAAATATTAAGGATTAGTATTTTAAACAATCCAAGTTCAAAAATACTTCATAAGTAATCGAGTAGAGTAAAATTGAGAATGATCAAAACATGGATACAATCAAAGCTAGTATCCGAATAGATATTTTGGACAAAAAGAAGAAATTTCATTTTTAAGGTGAATAAGGTGAGTAGTATTCGTGAATAGTCTTAGTATCGTGAATAGTAACTCAGACACCAAAAGATAGAAATTTCAAAAAAACATCTTCACGCTTCATGAATAGTACTCGTGAATAATAACTTCGTGAATAGTAACTCATGAATAGTAACTTCGTGAATAGTAACTCATGAATAGTAACCCGACGCATGAAAAAGTTCCAAATTTGATAAAAAGTTCCAACCAATATTTGCATAATGATATTGAAGAAATAATATCATTTGAAAAGAAAATAACATCCCTTACCTCGAAAAGCGATTACTTTAGTTGAAACAGGATATAGGCTATGACTTGAACTTGCACCAGTATAGCAATACTCAAAGTATACTCAAAATACTCACAAGAATAACGCTCGATAATATAGAGAGAAAACTTGAGTTTACGGTGTGATTTTCAATTCTAACCTAAGCACCTATTTATAAGAAATTGCTTAGAACACCAAAGCGAGAAAATTGAATATAATAATATTATTATTAAACAAAATTCCTTAGCCCACCTTTGAAATCTGATTTCAGCCATAGCACATGTTAAATGAGGTTCACAAACTCACCAAAAATGTTTTCTCAAAATAATTAATTAAAACTCCCAAAAATCAATTATTTGAACTCAAAACTTCAATAATTCATAATAAATAGCCCTTTTATCAGAAAAATTCGAATCTCGCGACTTTTTATAGGAAATTCAATTCTCTACAACTTTGCAGAAGAAAGTTTTCAAAATTCCAAACAGAAATTAACCGAAATCCATAAGCAGAAGCGATTTTACGGTTTATAATCAAATTTTGATTCGATAATTGTGTCCACCAACACACAAAAACATGTGTTAAACATTTAATTCCACAAAAAAATACTCTTCCTCCTCATATACTCATATATTCCACATTCATTGTAAAAATATCACCATTAATATATTATTAAAATAATATATTTAAATGAATTATTTTATCGAAAAAGATAAAATATTAATTTTCAACAATTGTCATTTAAAAATTTTCTCCATCTATATCCACATAAAATCAATATTTTTCTCATCATATAAATCAATAATTAATTATTCACAAATAATATTACAGAATCACGATCTTGTGGTGGTAGTTCGAGGAAGAGGGGCTTTCGATAAAGATTTTCTCACTACTGGGCTTGATTAGGTGACCAAACCTCTCCTTAGGCATGAACTTTCTAGACATTGCCAATAATGTTATCTAATAATATTATTAGGATAATATGAATTATTGCTTCGATAATGAAAAATCTTGTGTAATGACAATTATTGAAACAACAATAATATAAAATATCAAGCGCAACAATTATTAACTAAAATAAATCTTTGAGCGGTAATTACTTGTAATAATTATTGAGTAGTGCCTTCTTACGTAAGAATCAATAATTGGTGCAATACTGGTGTCTTCTTGTTCAACAACGGCGTATTAGTGTGTTTTAACCATAGGGTATTCCAACAAGATATTACTTATGGTAACAACTACTGCCGTTATTTATAAACAACTTATATTTGTCGTTTTCTTCATCCAATCGCTTTTAGTTTGGGACCCATTTTAAAAATTGCTTGCGGTCGTCATGCGAATATTCCACGGCGATCGAATATTCCACGACCAAACGAATATTCCCAAACAATAATGAATATTTTATAACCACTTGCTTATTGAAATATTTGCGTATTTTACCCATAACTATCCACATTAATCAAATCAACCCTTACTATTTCAAAATAATAAATAGAGGAAAATAAATTTCATTTATTAATAATTTGGGGTCTTACATCCGGTCAAAGCTAGCGCGATGTCGTCAAAGCATGTTATAATTGTGGAAGAGAAGGTCACTTAGCTCGATTTTGTCGTTCACCAAGACAAATTCAGCTAGGATGGAGGCACCAAAGTAGTCCCGTAGAAAAAGTCAAAATAGGATGGTTGTGAAAAGGAGGCGTTTGTTGTGACCTCCTGAAAGCAAGGAACGAACGAGGTTATCACGGGTAAGCTTATCATAAACTCTAGTGAAGTCTATACCTTATTTGATCTGGGTTCTATCCATTCTTTTATTTCTCTACTTGCGCTCAGCGTTTAAATTTGACTCCGGAGAAATTAGACTTTGACTTATCTGTTGAAACTCCATTAGGAGAAACCTTCATTACATCCACTGTTTATAAGTCTTGTTTGATTTAAATCGGTAACAACACGTTACCTGTCGATCTTATCTCCTTAAAAATACTTGCATTTGACGTGATTCTAGGGATTGATTGGTTAACTACTCATTATGTTAAAATTGATTGTTTTCGTAAGGTTGTTAGCTTTCATATTTCTAATAAACCTAGTATGCGAATTCAAGCGACCAAACCATTAAAATCAATCACGGTCATCTCAAGCCATAAAGCTATTCGTATATTGAAAAACGGATGTCAAGCTTTCTTAGCTCATGTCACGGATTAAACAAAAATACATTAAATTTGAAGGATATTTCTATTGTTAATAAATTTCCTGACGTATTCCCTGAAGAACTTCCTGGCCTACCCCCAGAGTGTGAAGTTGAATTTTGTATCGACCTTGAACCCGGTACAAAACCCATTTCCAAAGCCCCATATCGAATAGCTCCTATTGAACTTCAGGAGTTAAAAACCCAATTGCATGAATTGTTAGACATTGGTTTCATTCGTCCTAGTACGTCTCCTTGGGGTGCTCCTGTTCTATTCGTGAAGAAGAAAGATGGGAGTATGCGACTTTGTATTGATTATCGGGAGTTGAATCATGTCACCATCAAAAATAGGTACCCATTGCCACGTATTGATGACCTATTTGATCAGTTACAAGGAGCACAATTTTTTTCAAAGATCGATCTTCGATTCGGATATCATCAATTTGAAGGTTAAAAGCGAGGATATTCAAAGACTACCTTCGGAACTCGATGCGGGCATTATGAATTCTTAGTCATGTCTTTTGGATTGACTAATGCTCCTGCTTGCCTTCATGGATATGATGAACCAGAGTATTCAAGGAATATTTGGATCACTTTGTGGTCGTCTTTATTGATGACATCCTTATTTATTCCAAAAGCCGTGAAGATCATGAAAGCAACACTTGAGGTCGATACTCCAAAAGCTTCGTGAATATAAGCTTTATGCCAAGTTAAAGAAATGCGAGTTCGGCGAGGAAGTAGCATTCCTTGGCACGTAGTATCAAGTCATGGAATATCCGTTGACGACAAAGATTGAAGTTATTCAAAGATGGGAGCAACCCAAATCGTTGGCCAAAGTCACGTAGCTTTCTCGGTTTAGTGGTTATTATCGGAGATTCGTGGAAGGATTTTTTCGAATCGCTAATCCATTAACTCGGTGACTCGGAAAGATCAAATTTGATTTGGGCGAGGAATGTGAGAAGAGTTTTCACGAACTCAAAAGGAGACTCATTTATTTTGTTACGACAATACCATCCGGTTCGGAGGATTTGTCATCTCTGATGATGCTTCGGGCAAAAGGTTAGGATGTGTTCTCATGCAACATGGGAAAGTCATAGCCTATGCCTTAAGACAACTCAAAGAATATGAGAGGAATTATCCTACTCATGATCTAGAGTTAACAGTTGTTGTCTTCGCACTTAAAATTTCGAGGCATTACTTGTATGGAGAGAAAGTGGAGATCTTTACGGATCATAAAAGCCTCAAATATTTCTTCACTCAAAAGGAACTCAACATGCGACAAACGACGTTGGCTTGAAGCTCATTGAAAGATTATGATCATACCATCCAATAACATCACGGAAAAGAGAGCGTGGTAGGTGGCGCATTGAGTAGAAGATCATATGCGAATGCGAGTGCAATATTCACAACACAAAAGCCCATTTTGTGTGACTTGCAAAGGATGGAGATAGAGTTAAAACTCCGAGGGACCCATGTGATGATGGTGAATATCTGAGTAGAACCAGACTTTAATTGATAAAGTTAAAGTTGCTCAAATTCTGAGATCCGGAGGCGATGCGTATGAGGAAGAAAGTGCAAGAAGGTGCTATCTTAGGAAGCAAGAATCGATGAAGAAGGAATACTTGAGTCAACTCCGGACTTTGTGTTCTAACGACCACGATTTAAAGTATAAAATCATGATGGGGCGCACAACACACCGTTTGAAATCCATCTTGGGAGTACCAAAATGTATCGTGATCTTCGTCATACATTTTGGTGGAGCAATATGAAGAGAGAGATAGCGCTATTTATCTCAAGGTGTCTAATTTGTCAACGAGTTAAAGCGGAGCATCAAGTACCAAAAGGTCCATTGCAACCACTTGAAATTCCAGAATGGAAGTGGGAGCACATTACCATGGATTTCGTTACCGGTCTTCCCAAAGTTTCTCAAGGCATAGATGCGATTTGGGTCATTGTTGATAGATTGACCAAGTCGCTCATTTCTTACCAAATCGAGAAACTTATACACTTGAACGTCTTGCTCGTATGTACATAAGCGAGGTTGTAAGATTGCATGGTATGCCAGTATCCATAGTTTCTGATCGAGACCCAAGATTCACTTCAAGATTTTGGGTTAGTTTGCAAAAAGCTATGGGCAGGGATTTACAATTTAGCTCGGCATATCATCCTCAGACGGACGGGCAGTCGGAGAGGACGATTCAAACTCTTGAAGATCTATTAAGACTCTGTGTCCTTGACTTCAAGGGAAGTTGGGACAAGTTCTTACCATTGGTGGAGCTTTTCTACAACAAAAGTTATCAAACAAGTATTGACATGGCTCCATTCGAGGCGTTGTATGGAAGAAAGTGTCGTTCTCCAGTATGTTGGGATGAGGTGGGTGAAGCAACGTTGTTGGGACCAGAGTTGGTACGTATGACTACGAAAAAGATTTAAATGATCCGACAACGTATAAAAACCTCACAAGATCGACAAAAGAGTTATGTTGATCTTCATCGAAAGGATGTAGAATTCGATATTGGAGATCATGTGTTGTTACGTGTTGCTCCATGGAAAGAAGTTACAAGATTTAGAAAGAGAGGAAAGCTCAATCCTCGATTCATTGGCCTATTTTTAATCCTCGATCGAGTAGGAACTGTGGCCTATAGACTCGCTTTACCGCCAAGTATGTCTCGTGTTCATAACGTTTTCACATATCCATATTACGTAAATATGTGAAAGACCCGAACCACATTATTGAGTTAGAACCGGACGAAATAGCGGAAGATTTGACGTATGAAGAGGTTCCTGTCCAAATCTTGGATAAGAAGGAACATATTCTACGCTTCAAGGTTATACCTCAAGTCAAAGTTTTGTGGAGAAACCACGATGTTGAGGAAATGACCTATGAGTTAGAATCTGAAATGAAATCAAAGTATCCTCACCTCTTCGACATACCAGGTACGCACCCTAATTTCGAGGACAAAATTTCATAAGAAGGGGAGGTTGTAAGACCCCAACTTTTTGAATAAAGATTAAATTTTCTCGAAATATATTTTTGAATATTATGGTGTGGATTTGATATAATGTTATAGTTGTGGGTAATATTTACAAATTTTGCAAAATACGGAAGTTGTTATATAATATTCGATTGGTGGGGAATATTCGTTTTAACGAGGGAATATTAAATACAACCAGTACAATCATTGGTGGACCCCACAGCGAAATTTATGTCGGATTGAGAAAGCGACAAAATACTTTATGAAAATAACGGCGGAAGTTTTACAGATTAGCTGTTGAACTACCGGTAGTAAAAAATACGATGTCTGGCGTGGTTGCATAGTAGCTGCGGTATTAATTATTGATGTTTACGTGGTAAGTCACTCGGTTATACTCAATTATTTACTACGATAATTCTTTGCATCATATCTCTCATATTATTGATTCGATTATTGTCGTAGTATCATCGCATAATATGTTATTTTATTAAATCAATAATTGAGGCGACAAAGTTATTCATATTATTAAATTGCAATAATTACAATGTCTAGAAGTTACATCGAGGAGAGGTTTGGTCACTAATTGCGCTTGATAGGGAGAAATCCTTATTGGAAAGCCCCTCTTTCACAGGAGCGACACGGTTGATAAATATTATGAGTTATAATATTAATGATGAATTTTATTAAAATTGAAGTTGTGTTAGGAGTTGAATTTGGAGGCGCTTGGACGTGATATTTGAGTCAGGAGCGATGAAATTAGTAAAAATAGTCTATAAACACAAAATTTTTCGAAATTCACTATTTGGTAAAAAGTCAACAATTGACTTTTTTGGGAAAATCAAACTTCAAAATTTCAAAATTTATATTTTTGATAAAAATGGTTTCATTGTGTTGGAATTATTTGTGTTAGTGAAAGTCGACAATTATTTCGGTAATAATTAATGTCTGGAGGTTATATTAACCAATCGGGTATTTAACCGGATAAATGAGCAATTGATTGCTATTATTTCACATGATTATAATATTTGTTCACATGTGTATACTATTATTTCACATTCTTGTTAATATTAGGGGAGTTGGTGCAAGATTGATAATACTTGCATGACTAAGTTAAAAATAGAGATATAGATGGAGGCACTATACTGTAATTCGTATTTTCACATGTCTAGAACTATCGATTCACATAATTTACTATTGAATCACATTATTTATTATTAGGGGAGGTGGTGCAATTTTGATAATACTTTCATGACTAAATTAAAAATAAAGAAAAAGTTGGAGGTATTGTACTAAAATTTTTCGAGCCCCAAAACGTGCAATTATTGAAACTATATTTTTATATAAATAGAAGCTCATTCTTCCTTCATTTCTCACCAATTCACAAAAGCTTTAGGCGATTATTATAGAGAGAAATTATAGAAAGAAGAAGAGAAGTCTGCTACCTCACTATTCCGATTATCCGATTTTTTTCTAAAGGTAGGGAGTATTATTTCTTTCTTATCTATGAAGAGAACTTACATTATTCCATTCTTTATTATTACATTGGAATAACTTTGTATCTGTGAGCTACCCTATACTTGGTGAAATTCTTACATTGTTACATTCTTTATCATTCTGTTGGAACATTACATGCATGCGTTTACGTGGGACACGGTTGTTAAAATCTTTATTATTACATTGGAATATCACATGCATGCGTTTTACATGCGTTTTACGTCATTTGGGACCTAGTTTAAATCGTTTTATTATTACATTTGGAATATTGGAATGTCATGCACATGCGTTTTTACCGGACACGATTCCGTCTTTATTATTCTGTTGGAAATATACGTATGCGTTTTACATGGGACTGATTCCGTTATTTATTATTACATTGGAATAAACACTGTCATGCTGATCATCGCTTTTCTGGTGATTTCTTTTGTTATTCCATTCCTTATTATACTGCGATTGGTTAAAGTTTTGACTTCTATACTCCATGAAATTAGTGGAATATCCTTGATATTTGCGCTTCATCGATATCTTTTCATTGAAATATTTTACGAGCATTCTTGAATTTTACTCTACAAGCGATTATCATGTTGACAATTTGGGCGTTATTAGTTCTGGATAAATTAATTCTTGAACTTGTTTTATTGAATTCTTATATCATTGTCATCATCCCCATGTTTATATTTTGTTAAAAAGTCATACATGGCCTATAGTGCATAGATGGACTTGGTATGATTATGACCGAGGATTATTGATTGTAATCATGGTAGTAATGTTACAAATGATGTGGAAAAAGTCCTCATTGGCTATAGTAAGCAATGATGGACGAGTTGTTGGCATGATCATGACCATTATTGAATACACAAATATTCTTGGCCCGTAGTGCATGGATAATTATGGTCGTGATACTAAAGAATATCCTTGGCCGTAGTGCAGGGGTTATTCAATGATGTGGATTATTTCTTTAGCTGATTCCCAGCGATAAAAGTGATGAAAAACCTTCTAAATCATAAAAGATAGTAGATTTTATTCTCTACTTAACTCTTTTAATAGATTGCTTGTTCCACTGCAGTTAAACTTGATGGTTGTTATATTGTATCAGTTTAACATTGTTGAAGGCTAACGATAATATATTCTGCATTATCTTAGTCATAATATTTCCCACTGGGCTAGTTTTGCTCACCCTTTTACTTTCATTGTTCTCTTCAGGAAATGAGAACGTAGCAAGGACTAGTCGGGGAACGGAGTGACGGGCCAGATGATAGCATTAGTAGTCCTCACTATTCTGTGAAATAGTGTGATAATAATTATAATGAGGGCTCCTTTTGAGTTTGTATAATCTCTAGTAGACAATATTTGTATTCAAACTCACAGCTTATGTTTTATCGTATTGTACACGACAGTTGTATTATTAAGTTGTATTTGAATTCTGTACCATGTATCTGGCGACTCAAGATGGGTGATGTATACCTATTTTGGGGGCGTAACACTTTATGCAATTCATGTAACATCAGGCGAGAGCGGTTCCTATCCAAAATGTAGGTGGAAACACAGGAAACTCTCGGACGGTCACCGCTAAACAGTTCAAGGAGCTGGGACCACCAGAGTTTATTGGAGAGCCAAAACCACTTAAGACGGAGACGTGAATAAAACAGATCACCAAGATATTTGATGTCTTGGGATGCTCCGAGGAGCAAAAGGTTCCCTTTGCCACCTTTATGTTGCGATGAGAGGCAGATTACTGGTGGGAATCGGTAAAGCGTACTCAACCTGCCGCACTAAAGATGTCTTGGGAGAAGTTCCAAAAACTATTCAATGACAAATACTTTTCCAAAAGTATTCGTCACATGAAAGAGGTAGAGTTCATCAAGTTGGAGTAGAACAATATGACCGTGTCGCAGTACGAAGCTAAGTTTGCCGAGTTGTATCGGTTTGCGTCTCACTTGGTTGATAATGAGGAGAGAATGACGCAGATGTTTCTAAGAGGTTTGAAATCCGAGATACGTTAATATCTAATTTCTCATAAACTGTGTTTGTATTCAGATGTTGTAAATAGGGCTCAGTTATTGGAACGCGATAACGAGTTAACGCAACCAAGAGAAAGTAGCCGGCAAAATGATAATACTAGTGGTAGCAGTCATCGAAGCGGTGACAACAAACGTGGAGGGAATCAACATGCCAGAAATGGTAACCACTTCGGTGGTAATCATGGCCAAGACAATAAGAATGGATATTTCAAGAAGAGGAGATTCAACAATGATGGAAAGACGTCAGCATCAATGTGACGCCCCCAAAATAGGTATACATCACCTATTCTGAGTTGTCAATACATGGTACAGAAACAACTACAACTTTATTATTACAACAGTAAAACTGTGAGTTTGAATACAAATATTATCTTCTAGACAATATCTATACTCAAATAAATCCTCATCACATTTATTGATACATTATTTTACAAAAATGGTGAGGACTACTAAACAATCCTTTCTAAAACCTTCATTCCATACCCCAGGCTTCGTACTCGCTATATTCTCGCCTCACGAGAAAAATGGAACAAAAAGGAAAAGGGTGAGCTCAACTAGCTCGATAAAGAATATTATGACTAAGATAATATACAACAAATTATCGTTAGTCTTCAATGGGGAAAAATATAATAGAATCTGATAGACAACAAATTTTAAATCAATATTTAGCAATGAAATAATAATTCATTAGAAGAGTTAAGTAGAGAATGCAAACTACTATCTTCATGTATGAATTTAAAAGTTCATCGTCTATCTTTTATCCTGTAACATCAATCAATATACATACGGAATCAAATATTCATCTTTGCACTACTGGGCCAAAGATATTCATCGATTAGTCATATTCATTTAAACACTTGTTCATCTTTGCACACTCTGGGCCAAAGATATTCTTCAGAAATCATTCATCTTTTACACAACAGCCAAAGATATTCTTAAGAAATCATTCATCTTTGCACTCTGTGCCAAAGATATTCCATAATATCATCATTTAAGGCGAGGATGATGAAAATATTTTTTTAAAGAAAGCGAATCCGGTGAAACAAAATGACGAGGATTAAGGATTAAGGATTAGTACTTGGTTTTATCCACATCCAAAAATACCTCAAAAATAATCATAGTGGTGTAAAATTCAAGAATGATCAAAACATGGATACAATCGAGTTAGTATCCGAATATATATTTTAGACGAAAAGAAGAAATTTTATTTTTGGTGAATAAGCATCGTAGTATCGTGAATAGTGCAGATATCGTGAATAGTCTTAGTATCGTGAATAGTAACTCGACACCAAAAGATAGAAGTTCCACAAAAACATCTTCACGCTTCATGAATAGTACTCGTGAATAGTAACTTCGTGAATAGTAACTCATGAATAGTAACTTCGTGAATAGTAATTCATGAATAGTAACCCATGAATAGTAACCCGGCATGAAAAAGTTCCAAATTTGATAAAAACTTGGATCAACATTTCAAAGATAATGATATTGAAGAAATAATATCATTACTGAAAAAAATAATATCCCTTACCTCGAAAGATCGGTACTTAGCTAGAATCAAGGGTATAGTCTTTGAAGGAACTTGCAAATCTAGCAATACTCAAAGTATACTCAAAATACTCACAAGAATCGCTCGATAATATAGAGAGAAAACTTCAGTTTTTGGTGTGATTTTCAATTCTAACCTAAGCACCCTATTTATAGGAAATTGCTTAGAACACCAAAGCAGAAAATTTAATAAAATATTAATATATAATTATTAAATTCCTACGCACCCAAAATCTGATTCAAACCATCAGCCACCAAGAGTGACTCACCTTGCCTAACTCAAAAAAACGTTTTTCTTATTAAAAATATTTAAAACTTCAAAAATTAATTATTTCGGAGCTTCAGAACTTCAATAATTCATAATAAATAGCCCTTTCATCAGAAAATTGAATCTCATGCGAGTTTTTATAGGAATTTCAATTCTCTACAACTTTGCAGAAGAAAGTGTTTCCAAATTCCAAATAGAAATTGACCGAAATCCACAAGCGGGTGATTTTACATTTATAATCAAATTTCGGTCGATAAATGGGGTCCGCAGAGCATGTTTAACATGTTTTAAACATTTATTGCAACAAAAATACTCTTCCTCCTCGTATACTCATATATCCCACATTCGTTGTAAAAATATCACCATTATTATATTATTAAAATATAATAATATATTTAAATGAATTATTTTATCGAGAAAAGATAAAATTTCAATTTTCAACAATTGTCACATTAAACTTTTTCTCCATCTATATCCACATAAAATCAATATTTTCCTCATCATATAAATCAATAATTAATTATTCACAAATAATATTACTGAGAATCACAATATTGACAACGAGCGGTTCAGGAAAGGGGCTTTCAATAAGAATTTCTCTTCTTGGCGCAATTAGGTGACCAAACCTCTCCTTAGGCGAGAACTTTCTAGACATTGCAAATAATGTTATCTAATAATATTATTCGGATAATATGAATTATTGCTTCGATAATGAAAATCTTGTGTAATGACAATTATTGAAACAATGACAATATAAAATATCAATATGACAATTATTAACTCAATAAAATAAAATCTTTGAGCGGTAATTCTGTAACCATTATTGAGTAGTGCCCTTACGTAAGAATCAATAATTGGTGCAATACTGGCAGTATTTGCTTTCAACAACAGCGTATTAGTGTTTTAACCACCGGGTATTCCAACAAGATAATACTTGGTAACAACTACGCAGTTATTTAAAAACAACTTATATTTGTCGTTTTCTTTATCCAATCGCTTTCAGTTATGGGGCCCACACATGCATTTTGCTTGGCAAGTAAATGCGAATATTCCCCTACGATGACGAATATTCCACGACCAACGAATATTCCCAAACAATAATGAATATTTTATAACCACTTGCTTATTTTGAAATATTTGCGTATTTAACCCTTAACTATCCACATTAATCAAATCAACCCTTACTATTTCAAAATAATAAATAAAGGAAATTCCTTTTTATTTAAAAATTTTGGGTCTTACAACCTCCCTCCTTATGAAATTTCGTCCTCGAAATTGACGACATTACTGGTGTTTGAAAAGGTGAGGATACCTCGCTTTCATTTCCGTTTCCAATTCCCGGTCATTTCCTCTATAGCATGATTCCTCCACAAAACTTTAACTTGTGGTATGACCTTTCTTGGCGTAGGACATGCTCCTTCCTATCCAAGATCTTGGCAGTACCTCCTCCTACGTTAAGTCTTGGCTATCTCGTCCGGTTCTAACTTCAATAACGTGGTTCGGGTCTTTCACATATTTCTGAAATACGGATATATGAAACACATTATGAACACGAGACATACTTAGAGGTAACGCAAGTCTATAGGCTACATTTCCTACTCGGTCGAGAATTTGAAATGGACCAATAAGTCGTGGATTGAGCTTTCCTCTCTTCCCAAATCTTGTAACTCCCTTCCATGGAGCAACTTCATGACAATACATGATCCCCCACATTAAATTCCCGTCCTTTCGATGAAGATCCGCATAACTCTTTTGTCGATCTTGTCTTGGTTTTATATCGTTGTCGAATCATTTGGATCTTTTCGGTAGTCATACGTCTTAACTTCGGGTCCCAACAATGTTGCTTCACCCACCTCATCCCAACATATTGGAGAGCGACATTTTCGTCCATATAATGCTTGAATGGAGCCACACCTATACTTGCACGATAAGCTGTTATTGTAGGAGAATTCCACCAATGGTAAATACTTATCCCAACTACCCTTGAAGTCTAGGACACGAGTCTTAATAGATCTTCAAGAGTTTGAATAGTCCTCTACGATTGTCCGTCTGGTTTGGGGATGGTATCTTTGAACTAAATCGCAAATCCGTGCCCATAGCTTTTTGCAAGCTAACCCAAAATCTTGAAGTGAATCTTGGGTCACGATCCGAAACTATGGATCTGAGGCATGCCATGCAACCTCACAATCTCATTCACGTCACATACTAGCAAGGCGTTCAAGGAATAAGTCTCCGTGTCGGCAAGAAATGAAGCGGAGACTTGGTTAATCTATCAACAATAACCCAAATAGCATTGATGCCTTGAGAAACCGTAGGAAGACCCGTGTAACGAAATCCATAGTAATGTTTTCCCATTTCCATTAGGAATCTCAAGTGGTTGCAACGGACCCTTAGGTACAAGATGCTCCGCCTTTACACGTTAGCAAGTTAAACACATCGAGATAAACTTTGCAATCTCTCTTCATATTGTTCCACCAAAATATATGTCGAAGATCACGATACATTTTAGTACTTCCGGGATGGATTACAAATGGCGTATTGTGTGCCTCCATCATAATCTTGTACTTCAAATCGAGTCGTTAGGAACACAAAGTCTAGAGTGGACTCAAGTATTCCTTCTTCATCAATTCTCGCTTAGGAATAGCTCCTTCTTGTACTTTCTTCTTCATACGCATCATTTCAAGGCCGGTGGCTTGAGCAACCTTAACTTTTTCTATTAAAGTTGGCTCTATGTCGTATACTTGACATCATCGCACTCGTTCCGCAGATATGATCTTTCACTCAATCGTCTACTACCACGCTCGCTTTACCGGGATGGTATTGAATAGTGTGGTCGTAGTCTTTCAATAACTCGAGCCAACGTCATTGCCGCATGTTGAGTTCTTTTTGAGTGAAGAAATATTTAAGGCTTTTATGGTGCGAATATATCTCCACTTTCTCCCCATATAGATAGTGCCTCCATATTTTTAAGCGAAAAGCATTGCGCTAACTCTAGATCATGAGTAGGATAATTCCTCTCATATTCTTTAAGTTGTCGCGAGGCATAGGCTATGACCTTCCCACGTTGCATGAGAACACATCCTAACCCTTTGCACGAAAGCATCACGTAGATAACAAATCCATCCAAGAACCGGATGGTATTGTTAGAGCAGTCTTAGAAATAAGTCTCCTCTTAAGCTCTTGGAAACTTTTCTCGCATTCTTCGCTCCAAAGCGAATTTTGTATCCTTCCGAGTTAGGTGAGTTAATGGAGTAGCGATTCGAGAAAACCCTTCCACGAATCTCCGATAATAACCATTAAGCCAAAAAGCTACGCACTTGATCACCGACTTCGGTTGCTCCTAACTTTGTATTGCTTCAATCTTGGCGGATCAACAGATACTCCATGTTTCGACACCACGTGCCCAAGGAATGCTA
This sequence comes from Panax quinquefolius, assembly GCA_020205615.1. NCBI lineage: Eukaryota > Viridiplantae > Streptophyta > Magnoliopsida > Apiales > Araliaceae > Panax > Panax quinquefolius. The sequence goes on along the minus strand of CM035162.1, from coordinate 132,160,779 downwards.
CTTCCTCGCCGAACTCGCATTTCTTCAATTTGGCATATAGTTGGTTTTCACGAAGCCTTTGGAGTACCGACTTCAAATGGTGCTCATGATCTTCACGGCTTTTGGAATATATGAGGATGTCATCAATAAAGACAACAACGAATTGATCCAAATATTCCTTGAATACTCGGTTCATCATATCCATGAAAGCCGCAGGAGCATTAGTTAGTCAGAAAGACATGACTAAGAATTCATAATGCCCATACCGAGTTTACGAAGGCGGTCTTTGGAATATCCTCGATTTTAATCTTCAAATTGATGATATCCGTAAGCGAAGATCGATTTTTGAAAAGAATTGTGCCTTGCACTGAATTGGTCAAACAAGTCATCAATACGAGGTGAGGATACCTATTCTTGATGGTGACATGGTTCAATTCCGATAGTCAATACAAAAGTCGCATACTCTCCGTCTTTCTTCTTTACAAATAAAAGCAGGAGCACCCCAAGGAGATGTACTAGGGCCGAATGAAACCGATGTCCAACAATTCCACGTAGTTGGACCTTTAACTCCCGTGTTCACCTCGTTTGGGTTCCTCGCATTATGACCGATCACAACAAACGCTCTTCCGGAATCGTTGACTTTGACTTTTCGGGACGATCTTTTGAGTCACCGTCCCCTCATTGAACTAGGTTTCGCCATCTTTATCAATCTCGGCGATATGTCCTTCCTTTCCACAATTATAGCATACCTTGAAGCTGTTGTGGGCGGTTTGATCGATATGTCCCTCTTTTCCGCATTTGTAGCATATGTAACCGGTGGTCGTTCTCCTCCCTTAGAACCGATTCTTCTGCGCCAAGACCATCATCTTCACATAGTGGTTGTTAAATCTCCTCTTTTAAAATCTCCTCCGACTCGCTTCTTCTATTTTCGTGGCCATGATTACCACCGAGTGGTTACCATTTCTGTCCGTCTGTTTCTTTCTCCGCATGAGGTTATCATTATTCGCTGATTCGCTATCTATCTCGTCACGATCTGGTTGTGGTCCTCGGTTGGACCGTATTTCGTTATCTCGCTCTAACAATTGAGCCTGCTTACAACATCCGAATAAAGAGAAAATTTATGAGAAATGAGATCTTGACGTATCTTGGTTTCAAACCTCTAAGAAACATCGCGTCATACGTTCCTCATTCTCCACCAAATGAGGTGCAAACACGGATAACTCGCAAACTTTGCCTCGTCTTTGACACCGCCGTCGTGTTGTTTTGTTCCAATCGATGAACTCCACTTCCTTCATATAGCGCGAACACTTTCGGGAAAGTATTTGTCATTAAATAGTTTCAAACGTCTCCCAAGACATACGCTTTGAAAAGTTTGGATGGAGTACGCTTCTGAGACTCCCACCGATGATCCGCCTCGCCACGGAACATAAAGGTGGCGAATGGAACCTTCATTCTCCGTGCATCCCAAGACATCGAATATCTTGGTAATTTGTTTGACCCATGTTTCCGCCATGATCGGATCGGCTTTCCCTTAAATTACGGTGGTCCCAACTCTTTGAAGCGCTTGGCATTGTGACAACCCGTGAATTGCTATCATTTCCTCCTCAGTATTTTGAACACGAAGTTTCCTAAATCGATTTTGCATGAGCGCAAAAAAACTTCTAAACATCCCTCGTTCATCATCTCGCTTTCAATGGTGTTGTTCACGGGAGGAACATTGTCGACTGTTGCACGTTCTCCTCGTTGGTGAGTCTGAGCATCTCCACGGTCTCATTTCCATTGTTAATATTCTCGATTCGACATTCTCAAATCACCGTCATAAAACAAGGGTTAATTAAGGAAATCAATATATCACATAATATCCCTATATCTTGACCAATTAACAAATAAGCTTAGGTAGGACACACTTAGCGAAGGATTTACTCGTCTCTCCCTCCTAGTTCTATTCCCGATCTCCGCCAAAGCTCATATCCCTAAGCTCGATACCAACCTGTGACGCCCCCCAAAATAGATATACATCACCTATTACGAGTTGTCAATACATGGTGCGAAACAACTACAACTTTATTATTACAACAAGAAAGCGTGAGTTTGAATACAAATATTATCTTCAGACAATATCTATACTCAAATAAATCCTCATCACATTTATTGATACATTATTTTACAAAATGGTGAGGACTACTAAACAATCCTTTCTAAAACCTTCATTCCATACCCAGGCTCGTACTCGCATTATATTCTCGCCTCCACGAGAAAAATGGAACAAAATGGAAAAGGGTGAGCTCAACTAGCTCGATAAAGAATATTATGACTAAGATAATATACAACAAATTATCGTTAGTCTTCAACGAGGGAAAAATATAATAGAATCTGATAGACAACAAATTTTAAATCAATATTCATGAATGGAAATAATAATTCATTAGAAGAGTTAAGTAGAGAATGCAAACTACTATCTTCTATGTATGAATTTAAAAGTTCATCGTCTATCTTTTATCCCTGTAACATCAATCAATATACATCGGAATCAAATATTCATCTCTTTGCACTATGTGCCAAAGATATTCATCGATTAAGTCGTGTTCATTTAAACACTTGTTCATCTTTGCACTACTGGGCCAAAGATATTCTTGAGAAATCATTCATCTTTGCACTCTGGTGCCAAAGATATTCTTAAGAAATCATTCATCTTTGCACTACTGGGCCAAAGATATTCCATAATATCATCATTTAAGACCGAGGATGATGAAAAATATTTTAAAGAAACGAATCCGATTGAAACAAAATGACAAGGATTAAGGATTAAGGATTCGTACTTGGTTTTATCCACATCAAAAATACCTCAAAAATAATTATAGTGGTGTAAAATTCAAGAATGATCAAAACATGGATACAATCGGAGGTAGTATCCGGAATATATATTTTGAGACGAAAAGAAGAAATTTTATTTTTCTATTGAATAATCTTCAGTATCGTGAATAGTCAGATATCGTGAATAGTCTGCGATATCGTGAATAGTAACTCAAGACACCAAAAGATAGAAGTTCCACAAAAACATCTTCACGCTTCATGAATAGTACTCGTGAATAAGAACTCGTGAATAAGAACTCATGAATAGTAACTTCGTGAATAGTAACTCATGAATAGTAACCCATGAATAGTAACCCGACATGAAAAAGTTCCAAATTTGATAAAAACTTCAGATCAACATTTCGATTATAATGATATTGAAGAAATAATATCATTCTGAAAAAATAATATCCCTTACCTCGAAAGATCGAGACTTACATTTAGAATCTAGGGTATAGTCTTTGAAGGAAGGAACACCGTCTAGCAATACTCAAAGTATACTCAAAATACTCACAAGAATACGCTCGATAATATAGAGAGAAAACTTGATTTTGGTGTGATTTTCAATTCTAACCTAAGACCCTATTTATAGAAATTGCTTAGAACACCAAAGCGAAAATTTAATAAAATATTAATATATAATTATTAAATTCTTACGCACCCAAAATCTGATTCAAACCATCAGCCACCAAGAGTGACTCACCTTGCCTAACTCAAAAAAAAACGTTTTTCTTATAAAAATATTTAAAACTTCAAAAATTAATTATTTTGAGCTTGAACTTCAATAATTCATAATAAATAGCCCTTTCATCAGAGAAAATTCGAATCTCATGAGTTTTTATAGGAATTTCAATTCTCTACAACTTTGCAGAAGAAAGTGTTTCCAAATTCCAAATAGAAATTGACCGAAATCCACAAACGGGTGATTTTACTGGTATAATCAAATTTCGATCAATAAATGGGGTCCATGAGCATGTTTAACATGTTTTAAACATTTATTGCAACAAAAATACTCTTCCTCCTCGTATACTCATATATCCCACATTCGTTGTAAAAATATCACCATTATTATATTATTAAAATATAATAATATATTTAAATGAATTATTTTATCAGAAAAAGATAAAATTTCAATTTTCAACAATTGTCACATTAAACTTTTTCTCCATCTATATCCACATAAAATCAATATTTTCCTCATCATATAAATCAATAATTAATTATTCACAAATAATATTACTGGAATCACAATATTGACAACCGTGCAGGTTCCTCAGGAAGAGGGGCTTTCAATAAGAATTTCTCTCATCTTGCGGCGCAATTAGGTGACCAAACCTCTCCTTAGAGCGTAACTTTCTAGACATTGCAAATAATGTTATCTAATAATATTATTCAGATAATATGAATTATTGCTTCGATAATGAAAAAATACGTGTAATGACAATTATTGAAACAACAGCAATATAAAATATCAACGCAGCAATTATTAACTCAATAAAATAAAAAATCTTTGATAAGTAATTCACGTAACCATTATTGAGTAGTGCCTTCTTACGTAAGAATCAATAATTGGTGCAATACTGGTGTAAATCTTCGCTTTCAACAACGCGTATTAGTGTGTTTTTAACCACGGGTATTCCAACAAGATAATCTAAGAATAACTACGCTGCGTTATTTAAAAACAACTTATATTTGTCGTTTTCTTTATCCAATCGCTTTCAGTTATGGGGCCCACACATGGCTGCGCCGTCGTACGAATATTCCCCTGAGCACGAATATTCCACGACCAAACGAATATTCCCCGACAATAATGAATATTTTATAACCACTTGCTTATTTTGAAATATTTGCGTATTTAACCCTTAACTATCCACATTAATCAAATCAACCCTTACTATTTCAAAATAATAAATAAAGGAAATTCCTTTTTATTTAAAAATTTCAGGGTCTTACAACCTCCCCTCCTTATGAAATTTCGTCCTCGAAATTGACGTACGTACCTGGTGTTTTGAAAAGGTGAGGATACCTCGCTTTCATTTCCGTTTCCAATTCCCAGGTCATTTCCTCTATAGCATGATTCCTCCACAAAACTTTAACTTGTGGTATGACCTTTGCGCGTAGGACATGCTCCTTCCTATCCAAGATCTTCGACAGTACCTCCTCCCACGTTAAGTCTTCGGCTATCTCGTCCGGTTCTAACTCAATAACGTGGTTCGGGTCTTTCACATATTTACGAAGTACAGATATGTGAAACACATTATGAACACGAGACATACTTAGAGGTAACGCAAGTCTATAGGCTACATTTCCTACTCGGTCAAGAATTTGAAATGGACCAATAAGTCGTGGATTGAGCTTTCCTCTCTTCCCAAATCTTGTAACTCCCTTCCATGGAGCAACTCGCAACAATACATGATCCCCTACATTAAATTCCACGTCCTTTCGATGAAGATCCGCATAACTCTTTTGTCGATCTTGTGCTGGTTTGTATACGTTGTCGAATCATTTGGATCTTTTCGGTGAGTCATACGTATTAACTCGGGTCCCAACAATGTTGCTTCACCCACCTCATCCCAACATATTGGAGAACGACATTTTCGTCCATATAATGCTTGAATGGAGCCACACCTATACTTGCACGATAAATCTGTTATTGTAGGAGAATTCCACCAATGGTAAATACTTATCCCAACTACCCTTGAAGTCTAGGACACGAGTCTTAATAGATCTTCAAGAGTTTGAATAGTCCTCTCGATTGTTCGTCTGGTTTGGGGATGGTATCTTTGAACTAAATCGCAAATCCGTGCCCATAGCTTTTTGCAAGCTAACCCAAAATCTTGAAGTGAATCTTGGGTCACGATCCGAAACTATGGATACACGGGCATGCCATGCAACCTCACAATCTCATTCACGCACATACTAAGAAGACGTTCAAGGAATAAGTCTCCGTATCGGCAAGAAATGAGCAGACTTGGTTAATCTATCAACAATAACCCAAATAGCATTGATGCCTTGAGAAACCGTAGGAAGACCGTAGAATGAAATCCATAGTAATGTTTTCCCATTTCCATTAGGAATCTCAAGTGGTTGCAGCGGACCCTTAGGTACAAGATGCTCCGCCTTTACACGTTAGCAAGTTAAACACATCGAGATAAACTTTGCAATCTCTCTCTTCATATTGTTCCACCAAAATATATGTCGAAGATCACGATACATTTTAGTACTTCCGGGATGGATTACAAATGGCGTATTGTGTGCCTCCATCATAATCTTGTACTTCAAATCGAGTCGTTAGGAACACAAAGTCTAGAGTGGACTCAAGTATTCCTTCTTCATCAATTCTCGCTTAGGAATAGCTCCTTCTTGTACTTTCTTCTTCACGCATACGATCGGCCGAATTCGGTGGCTTGAGCAACCTTAACTTTTTCTATTAAAGTTGGCTCTACGCGTATACTTGACATCATCGCACTCGTTCTCGCATATGATCTTCTACTCAATCGTCGCCTACACGTTCGCTTTTACGGGATGGTATTGAATAGTGTGGTCGTAGTCTTTCAATAACTCGAGCCAACGTCATTGCTAGATGTTGAGTTCTTTTTGAGTGAAGAAATATTTAAGGCTTTTATGGTGCGAATATATCTCCACTTTCTCCCCATATAGATAGTGCCTCCATATTTTTAGGCAGTAAAACGATTGCCGCTAACTCTAGATCATGAGTAGGATAATTCCTCTCATATTCTTTAAGTTGTCATGAGGCATAGGCTATGACCTTCCCACGTTGCATGAGAACACATCCTAACCCTTTGCTCGAAGCATCATTTGTAGATAACAAATCCATCCGAACCGGATGGTATTGTTAGAACAGTCTTATAAAATAAGTCTCCTCTTAAGCTCTTGGAAACTTTTCTCGCATTCTTCGCTCCAAACGAATTTTGTATCCTCCCGAGTTAATGAGTTAATGGAGTAGCGATTCGAGAAAACCCTTCCACGAATCTCCGATAATAACCAATTAAGCCCAAAAGCTACGACTTGACCACCGACTTTGGTTGCTTCTAACTTTGTATTGCTTCAATCTTCACGGATCAACAGATACTCCATGTTTCGACACCATCGCGTGCCCAAGGAATGCTACTTCCTCAAGCCGAACTCGCATTTCTTCAATTTGGCATATAGTTGGTTTTCACGAAGCCTTTGGAGTACCGACTTCAAATGGTGCTCATGATCTTCACGGCTTTTGGAATATATGAGGATGTCATCAATAAAGACAACAACGAATTGATCCAAATATTCCTTGAATACTCGGTTCATCATATCCATGAAAGCCGCAGGAGCATTAGTTAGTCCGAAAGACATGACTAAGAATTCATAATGCCCATACCGAGTTACGAAGGCGTCTTTGGAATATCCTCGCTTTTAATCTTGGTGATGATATCCGTAAGCTAAGATCGATTTTTGAAAAGAATTGTGCCCCTTGCAACTGGTCAAACAAGTCATCAATACGAGGTAGAGGATACCTATTCTTGATGGTGACATGGTTCAATTCCCGATAGTCAATACAAAGTCGCATACTCCCGTCTTTCTTCTTTACAAATAAAAACAGAGCACCCCAAGGAGATGTACTAGGGCCAGAATGAAACCGATGTCCAACAATTCACGTAGTTGGACCTTTAACTCCCGTGTTCACCTCGTTTGGGTTCCTCGCATTATGACCAGTCACAACAAACGCTCTTCCGGAATCGTTGACTTTGACTTTTACAGAGACGATCTTTTGAGTCACCGTCCCCATTGAACTAGGTTTATTTCATTGTACAATCTCGAAGCGATATGTCCTTCCTTTCCACAATTATAGCATACCTTGAGCTGTTGTGGGCGGTTTGACCGATATGTCCCTCTTTTCCGCATTTGTAGCATATGGACCGGTGGTCGTTCTCCTCCCTTAGAACCGATTCTTTGCCCAAGATCATCATCTTCACATGGTCGTTGTTAAATCTCCTCTTTTAAAATCTCCTCTCGACTCGCTTCTTCTATTTTCGTGGCCATGATTACCACCGAGTGGTTACCATTTCGTCCGTCTATTTCTTTCTCGCAGTTATCATTATTCTACATTGATCGCTATCTCTCGACACGATCTGGTTGTGGTCCTCGAGTTGACCGTACTTTCGTTATCTCGCTTCTAACAATTGAGCCCATTTACAACATCCGAATAAAGAGAAAATTTTGAGAAATGAGATACGACGCGTATCGGGTTTCAAACCTCTAAGAAACATCCCGCGTCATCGTTCCTCATTCTCCACCAAATGAGGTACAAACACGGATAACTCGCAAACTTTGCCTCGTCTTTGAGACACTTTCGCCATGTTGTTTTGTTCCAATCGATGAACTCCACTTCCTTCATATAGCCGAACACTTTCGTGAAAGTATTTGTCATTAAATAGTTCTCAAACGTCTCCCAAGACATCTTTGAGTCTTGGTTTGGATGGGTACGCTTCACGAGACTCCACCGATGAGTCGCCTCGCCACGGAACATAAAGGTGGCGAATGGAACCTTCTGTTTCTCCGCATCCCAAGACATCGAATATCTTGGTAATTTGTTTGACCCATGTTTCCGCCATGATCGGATCGGCTTTCCCTTAAATTCGGTGGTCCCAACTCTTTGAACTGCTTTTGTGGACAACCCGTGAATTGCTATCATTTCCTCCTCGTATTTTGAACACGAAGTTTCCCTAAATCTCGATTTTGCATGAATCGCAAAAACTTCTAAACATCCCCTCGTTCATCATCTCGCTTTCAATGGTGTTGTTCACGGGAGGAACATTGTCGACTGTTGCACGTTCTCCTCGTTGGTGAGTCTGAGGCATCTCCACGGTCTCATTTCCATTGTTAATATTCTCGGTCGACATTCTCAAATCATCGTCATAAAACAAGGGTTAATTAAGGAAATCAATATATCACATAATATCCCTATATATCGACCAACTAACAAATAAGCTTAGGTAGGACACACTAGCGAAGGATTTACTCGCTCTCCCTCCTAGTTCTATTCCCGATCTCGCCAAAGCTCATATCCTAAGCTCGATACCAACCGTGACGCCCCTAAAATAGATATACATCACCTATTACGAGTTGTCAATACATGGTACGTAAACAACTACAACTTTATTATTACAACAAGAAAGCTGTGAGTTTGAATACAAATATTATCTTCAGACAATATCTATACTCAAATAAATCCTCATCACATTTATTGATACATTATTTTACAAAATGGTGAGGACTACTAAACAATCCTTTCTAAAACCTTCATTCCATACCCCAGGCTGCATACTCGCTTATATTCTCGCCTCCACGAGAAAAATGGAACAAAATGGAAAAGGGTGAGCTCAACTAGCTCGATAAAGAATATTATGACTAAGATAATATACAACAAATTATCGTTAGTCTTCAACAGGAAAAATATAATAGAATACTGATAGACAACAAATTTTAAATCAATATTCGCAATGGAAATAATAATTCATTAGAAGAGTTAAGTAGAGAATGCAAACTACTATCTTCTATGTATGAATTTAAAAGTTCATCGTCTATCTTTTATCCCCGTAACATCAATCAATATACATCCGAATCAAATATTCATCTTTGCACTACTGGCCAAAGATATTCATCGATTGGGTCATGTTCATTTAAACACTTGTTCATCTTCAGACTACGGGCCAAAGATATTCTTGAGAAATCATTCATCTTTGCTTTCACACAGGCCAAAGATATTCTTAAGAAATCATTCATCTTTGCACTTCTGAGCCAAAGATATTCCATAATATCATCATTTAAGACTGAGGATGATGAAAAATATTTTTAAAGAACGAATCCAGTGAAACAAAATGACAAGGATTAAGGATTAAGGATTCGTACTTGGTTTTATCCACATCCAAAAATACCTCAAAAATAATTATAGTGGTGTAAAATTCAAGAATGATCAAAACATGGATACAATCAGAGGTAGTATCCAGAATATATGTTTTGGACGAAAAGAAGAAATTTTATTTTTAGATTGAATAGTACCAGTATATCGTGAATAGTGTCAGATACGTGAATAGTCAGATATCGTGAATAAGTAACTCTCGACACCAAAAGATAGAAGTTCCACAAAAACATCTTCACGCTTCATGAATAGTACTCGTGAATAGTAACTCGTGAATAGTAACTCATGAATAGTAACTCGTGAATAGTAACTCATGAATAAGTAACCCATGGATAGTAAACCCGAGCATGAAAAAGTTCCAAATTTGATAAAACTTCGGATCAACATTTCAAAGATAATGATATTGAAGAAATAATATCATTACTGAAAAAAAATAATATCCCTTACCTCGAAAGATCGATTGCCTAGCTAGAAGAATAAGGGTATAGTCTTTGAAGGGAACTTGCACCGTCTAGCAATACTCAAAGTATACTCAAAATACTCACAAGAATATTTCGATAATATAGAGAGAAAACTTGATTTTGGTGTGATTTTCAATTCTAACCTAAGCACCTATTTATAGAAATTGCTTAGAACACCAAAGCAGAAAATTTAATAAAATATTAATATATAATTATTAAATTCCTACGCACCCAAAATCTGATTCAAACCATCAGCCACCAAGAGTGACTCACCTTGCCTAACTCAAAAAAAAACGTTTTTCTTATTAAAAATATTTAAAACTTCAAAAATTAATTATTTCGGAGCTTCAGAACTTCAATAATTCATAATAAATAGCCCTTTCATCAGAAAATTCGAATCTCGCGAGTTTTTATAGGAATTTCAATTCTCTACAACTTTGCAGAAGAAAAAGTTTTCCAAATTCCAAATAGAAATTGACCGAAATCCACAAACGGGTGATTTTACAGGCTATAATCAAATTTCAGTCAATAAATGGGGTCCACCGACATGTTTAACATGTTTTAAACATTTATTGCAACAAAAATACTCTTCCTCCTCGTATACTCATATATCCCATATTCGTTGTAAAAATATCACCATTATTATATTATTAAAATATAATAATATATTTAAATGAATTATTTTATCAGAAAAAGATAAAATTTCAATTTTCAACAATTGTCACATTAAACTTTTCTCCATCTATATCCATATAAAATCAATATTTTCCTCATCATATAAATCAATAATTAATTATTCACAAATAATATTCTGTAATCACAATATTGACAACTTGAGGCGGTTCCAGGAAGAGGGGCTTTCAATAAGAATTTCTCCCCACTCGCACGCAATTAGGTGACCAAACCTCTCCTTAGAGCGTAACTTTCTAGACATTGCCAATAATGTTATCTAATAATATTATTCGGATAATATGAATTATTGCTTCGATAATGAAAAATAATCGTAATGACAATTATTGAAACAACAAAGAATATAAAATATCAACGCAAACAATTATTAACTCAATAAAATAAAATCGAATAAAGAATTATCGTAACCATTATTGAGTAGTTCCTTCTTATGTAAGAATCAATAATTGGTGCAATACCTGCAGTAAATCGCTTCAACAACGGCGTATTATAAGTGTGTTTTAACCAACGGGTATTCCAGCAAAGATAATTGGCAATAACTACGCCTAGTTATTTAAAAACAACTTATATTTGTCGTTTTCTTTATCCAATCGCTTTCCGTTATGGGGCCCACACATGGCTGCGCCGTCGTACGAATATTCCCCGACAGTACGAATATTCCACGACCAAACGAATATTCCCCGACAATAATGAATATTTTATAACCACTTGCTTATTTTGAAATATTTGCGTATTTAACCCTTAACTATCCACATTAATCAAATCAACCCTTACTATTTCAAAATAATAAATAAAGGAAATTCCTTTTTATTTAAAAATTTTGGGGTCTTACAATCAACACCCGTGGTTAAGGAAGGAGAACGACCACATATCATATGCTTCAAATGCGGAGGGGAGGGACATATCAGTCTAAACTGCGCGATGCCATCCAAAGCGTGTTATAATTGTGGAAGAGAAGGTCACCTAGTCCGATTTTGTCGTGTTATACATGGTACAAAATTCAAATACAACTTAATTATACAACAGTAGTGTAAAATACAACTAAACATATGTTGTGAGTTTTAATACAAATATTGTCATCTAAACAATATACAAACTCAATGGGGTCCTCATTACATTTATTATCACACTATTTCATAGAATAGTGAGGACTACTAATGCTATTATCTGGACCATCACTCTGTTCCCCGACTAGTCCCTGCTACGTTCTCATTTTCTGAAGAGAACAATGAAAGCAAAAGGGTGAGCTCAACTAGCCCAGTAAGAAATATTATGACTAAGATAATGCAGAATAAATTATCATTAGCCTTCAACAGTGTTAAACTGATAAAATATAACAAACATCAAGTTTAACTGCAGCGGAATAAGCAATCCATTAGAAGAGTCAAGTAGAGAATAAAATCTACTATCTTCTATGATTTAAAAGGTTTTTAATGACTTTTATCATTTGAGACTCAAATTTTAATAAATAATCCACATCATCCCTGCACTACGGCCAATGATATTCATTAGTATCACAACCACAAATTATCCATGCACCATAACCAAGGACATTCGTGTATTCATCAATGGTCATGATCATGCCAACAACTGTCCATCAATGCACTACGGGTCAATGAGGACTTTTTCCACATCATTTGTAACATTATGGTTATGATTACACCGAATAATCCCTGGTCATAATCATACCAAGTCCATCTATGCACTACAGGCCACAGATGACTCTCAACATAATATAAACATGAGGATGATGACAATGATATAAGAATTCAATAAAACAAGTTCAAGAATTAATTTATCCATGAACTAATAATGTCCAAATTGTCAACATGATACTTCTTTCACTACTACAAAATACTAAATAGACAACACTTAAACCACAACGTTTTTTATAAAAACGTTGTGATATTTTTTTTTACAACGTTTTTAAAAAAAATGTTGTAGATATATATACAAAAATGTTATCTATTTAAAATGGTATTTTTTTGGTTTTAATTAGATAATATTTTTTTTTTAAAAACGTTGTCTATGAAGAACAACACGTAGCCAAAAAAAAGGCGATTAAATAAAAACTTAAGCTAATGCTCGATCTCTTTTTTCCTTTCTGGAAGTTAATCTAGGCTCGACCTCTCCCCACCGGAGCGCAAGCAATTCGTCAGGAAAGTTGTCGAATCCTACCTCGCAGACCTGCAATCCAAAGTCGAAGCAGCGTGACAAGCGGAGGAAGAAGAGCCTGAAGAAGAAGATGACGAAGAGGGACAATCCAAATCTAGGGTTTTTATGAGCATCTCTATTGGATCTCAAACTGTTGCTAATGATGCCTTTTTCGGATAAATCTAGGGCTTTTACAGTGTTGGCTGGCGATATCCGGTAAGTGTTAGGGCTACTGCGACTCCTGTGCTCGAACGTTTCCATCGAAAGATCGCGACTATGGGTATAGTCAGCTCTTTTGTATTCAATTGTTGTATATTTCGTGTTTTTTGATTGACTATACATTTTGAACTATTCAATTATTAATCGAAGATTATCATGATTTTGCTAGAAGATGTCATTAAGAGGGCAAAGTTCAATATTGAGGTTAAAAAATACGATTAATATATGATCAAGTGATTGACATTTTAATAGGCTCTTCTTGTCAATATATTGCAGAGCCTTTATTTTCATAGCTCTTGTTGGTACAGATAGTTAGAGAGATGGATTTGGTTTCTGGTTATAAAGTACTATTCTACAAGTATAATGGTACTATTTAGCAGTATTAATTGATGTATGGAACCTCTTGTAAACACTTATTTTCTATAATTGAGTTTCAATGTTTGGTGATTTTTGTAGGGAGTTGTTGGACGAATGTTTGGAAATGAGAATTTTGGGTCTAATGAAGATAGGTAATTGATTTTCTCTTAGTGTTTTTTGCCTACCCCCAACTTGTTTGGGATAATGGGTATTTGAATTGAGTTGAAAATTTTGATATCTGGTATAATTAAATATTAATGCATACCCCCTTAGCAATTTTGAAGTGAATGCTCTTTTATTCTCTTTAAATGAAACATATAAAGGGAAGAGGACTGATTGACAACTGACTGTAAAAGGAACGATAATATACTAAATTTACCCATATAGAGTATATTGTCATGTGGAATAGTTTGTTATATTTTCCTTTCTTATGAAGCCCTTTGCCTCAGTTCTAACCATTTGTATATATCAAGGTGAAAACTTTCCATGTTGTATTCTATTCCATGCAATGGTTTTTATCAAATTAGAGTATATGTTTATCGTGGCATCATCTTGTCTACTTTTTTATTCCTCGGATATAGTTTGCTTACATGATTTCAATTTTACTGGTTTGAATCATTAATTTATGACTTGGATCAGCAGCTATGTTGAACGCTTGCTTGACCGTATAAGTAACGGAACCCCGGCAGAGGATAGAAGGGTAATGAGCTAAGTTTAGCACGTTCATATTATTTTTTCTGATTTGTTTGTGAAATGATCATTTTTAAAGTTTGGTTCTTTATTATTTGTTTACTGATTTTTATAATGGGGGTGTCTGTTTATGATCTTATTCTCATATGACATTTTCATTTCAGTTTTCTATTCTCATATGACATTTTCATTTTAGTTTTCTTTTTATCTATTTTAACTATATTTTTTTTACTCTGTTGCTTGTGAAGATACATGGAGATTTTATTCTTATCAATTGGAATCTTTGTGAGCAATATGTCACTTCATCGAGGCACTTCAAGAGCATAAGATTTTATTCTATTCATTATGTTTTCAAATTTGTCGTATTTTTATTTTTACAATCTAATGACTTTTTAATCTGCGACTTGCAAAGAAGGCTCGGATCTCCGAGTCGCTTATAATACCGTTCGGTTGACGTTGCTAGAAACCAATTCTGAGTCTGTCGCTAGTTTATCGGGTCTAACTTGTTGGAAAAGAGGATAGACATTCTAGAGACAAAAGGTTATTAGAAGTGCCAGTCTTTTCCCCTTGGCTTGTGGGGCGCAACAAGTCATGTGTTCGGGCTTTTTTTATATATATATTTGATAATTTGATAAAATGGATCTTACATTTTATTTTTGATGAAACAGGTTATTGGTCACTCTGCAAAGTTAAAGTCGCGAAAGAGTACAATGTTTTGGATTCCATGGAACCGGATCCAATTGGTTTTCGTGAGCGGTAGGAATTAGTTTCGTGTTAAACATAGAAGTGGATTGAAATGGGCGTAGTATAGTGTGTGCATCCGATTATACCTTTCAATTTTGACTTATCGAGATGAAAGCAACTTTATAATTTTTATTATTCTTTTTTCCGGGGGGAATGGGGAGGCTGGTACTTACATCATTAGTAGGTGGGAATATCAATGGTTTTAGTTGGCAATTCACCGCTAATCGGACTCTCTCTTTTTTGTCATCACATGGCAAACTCTACCACGTTAAGGTTTTAGAGAGACTTGCTCTTGATATAGTCGGATGATTGCAGGAGGTGGGGATAAATTTAATTTTCTAAAGCTCTAGCTGGAAAAACCACTAATACTTTGTAATTTATTAAGTGTATTTTTCTTATTTTTACATGGTGTTCTCTTTCCGTCAGGATCTGGTGCAAAATATTGTTATGACAGGTTTCCTTCAATTATTAGAACAGGAGAGCAGGAAGAAAAGAGGAAGCAGATATTAGCAAAGAAGAAAGCAGAGCTCTTGAAAATTTCGAAAAACACATATACAGGTATACAAATCTATATTGATGCATGGTCTTCCGCTTTTTCGAAATGTGTGTCCTTTCCTTTCTTGAGTCTGAATCTTAACATCAATTTTAGCTTATCTCAATTGATGTGTGCAATTTGTGCTTATATGCTAAAGTCAATGATTGGTAAGTGGGTTTTTACATCCAAGCAAAAAATTGTGGCATTTTGTAGGAAGTTAAGGGAAGAGCATTGAGGGTGAATTCTGGGCCTCCTCCTCCCAGAGAAGATAACCCTTTTAGAGCACCCAGGGGTGGTAGGAGAAGTTTCAATAACACCAATAGGCTCTATGTTGGAAATCTTTTTTAGGGTGTTGACAATTTGGCGCTTGAAACCTTGTTCAGTGAACAAGGAAAAGTTATGGAAGCCAAGGTGTCTCATGATAAAGAGACGATGTGGTAGATCAAGGGGCTTTGGATTTGTGACTTACAGTTCTGCTGATGAGGTCAATCGTGCAGTTGATGCATTGAATGGTGTTGTAAGTGATCTTGTTTTACTTTTCTTATCATATTTTTTATTCCTAACCCTTTGTTATAATCAACTGTTAGACTGGGGAAATGCTCAGTTTTTAATCAAGTTTAGGGTTTTTTTCTTTTCTTTTATTTTTAAAATTTTTATGAACAGGCTAATTTATGTTAGAATCGATTCCTATATGCATAAAGTGAATGATAGTTCCGTGCTTATGGGTATAATGATATTCTATGAACCAAGAGGGTTATATTTTAGTATGCCATATCCTAATACTGGCTCTGGCAGTCCTTTTTCTATGGTCAAATGCATCCAACTTTATCAACAAGTAAGCTTGTCAGTGTTCCTCACACTCTTGTTGTTCAATCTGAAGTTATGTAATACTTTTGGTCATGTATAATACTTTTGGTAACTATGAGGATTCATTATATACTGCTCACATAATTTTGGTATTTCATATTTCAGTCATTACTGGTTTATGGTTCTTTTCAATTATCGGTAGTTGCTGGAATTTCCTCACCTTGTTCTACATATGTAAGAAAATTATTCAAAATGTTTATCTTTTTAGTACAACTGTACATTGCATAAAGGGTTGCAATATTTGCATTTCATAAATTGTTATTGCCTCTTGATCTCTATAACTAAACCGACAGGTTTTCCTTTGTTCTTTGTGCACCATTTTGTGTTTCACGCATACATTTCCGTGTTTTTATGAGAAGTACGAGGACAAGGTTGATAACTTTGTAGAAAAATTAGAAACTGAGATCCAGAAGCAATATGCAGTTTTCAATGTGAAGGTTTTGAGTAAGATTCCTAGGAAGTCGCTGGTAGTTTTTTTTTGTGTATACTGTAAATCACATCCTATCAATCTAGTGCTTCAGGCACATGATAAAGAACAATTGTTTTAATTGTATTATTGGGATGTATTTTGAATGGTTGATACATTTTGGCTTTAAATTTAAATGAGAATTTAGACATTTTAGCTATATATCATGGCATTAGTATATTGTAGGTGCATTGGTAATGTAAGTGAACCACAACTTTTTTTTTCCTTATTTATTTATCTACAACATTTTAAAAACGTTGTGTAAATGTGTCTAAACGTTGTCTGATACATTAAATTACAATATTTTTAGTCAGAAAACGTTGTGGAGTCATACTTTCGACAACGTTTTCAAGCATCTGCTAATTTATGGAAAACAAATCTACAACGTTTTTTTCTTAAAAAACGTTGTCTAATTTGCTTAACTACAACGTTTTTAAAACGTTGTGTAAGGGTGTCAAATAGACAACACCTTTAACCACGACGTTTTTCTGATAGAAATCACAACGTTTTTTCGCGTTGTCTATTTACTGTTTTGTAGTAGTGTTTGTAGAGTAACACTCAAGAATGCTCAGAAGAATATTTTCATGAAAAGATACTGGATGAAGCGCAAATATCAAGGATATTCCACTAATTTCATGGAGTATAGAAGTCAAAACTTTAACCAACTGAGTATAATAAAGAATGAAATAACAATAGAAATCACCAGGTATGCGATAGACCGCACAGACATGTTATTCCAACAGAATAATAAATAATGGAACCAGGTCATGCGTAAACGCACCGACAGGATATTCCAACAGAATAATAAATTATGGAACCAGGTCATGCGTAAACGTACAGACAGGATGTTCCAACAGAATAATAAACAACGGAACCAGGTCATGCGTAAACGCACATACATGATGTTCCAACAGAATAATAAAGAATGGAATAACAAAAGAATTTCACCAAGTATAGGGTATCCCGCGTATACAGGTTATTCCAACAGAATAATAAAGAATGGAATAACAAAAGAATTTCACCAATAAGGAAGAAGGAATACCCCTAACGAGTACAACAAATAATATCTCTTACCGTAAAAGAAGAGTATTTTGACTGGTAGGGCGAGGATATACTCAAAGAAAACTTGTACTACGCTCAAAGCTTTCTTAAACTCTAAAGAAATACGCTCAAGATTATAGAAGAAGAATTCTCTTTATAGTTTCTCTCTCTAGAGTTTCAGTGAATTCGTAAGAAATAATAAAGGAATGAACTTCTATATATAGAAGAATGGACTGCATAGTAACTAATTCATGAACGGTCCAGATTGATTTACTTTAAACGGATGGTCAAGATTGGTTTACAATAAAATATAATATATTCTATTTATAATCTAATAAAACGAATAACTTTATAAAAGATTTTACTATGAAAACACTATCTCTGAGACCTTTATGTAAATACTATGCACGCTCTACATGATAATAAAATATAATATATTCTAATTATTGTCTAATAAAGCGAGATAACTTTATAAAAGTATTACATTTTTAGATAAAAGATTTTACTATTAGTCTAATAAAAGCGAATAACTTTATAAAAGTATTTTGTTTTATATAAAAAAAGCTTTTACTTTTATTACATTAATAATACTAATAAAACAAAACTCATCATCATTATTATAATTCACAATATTAATCGACCGTGTCGTTCCCGTGAAAGAGGGGCTTTCAATAAAGATTTCTCTCCATTGGCGCAATTAGGTGACCAAACCTCTCCTCGATGAACTTCTGAGACATCGTTAATATTGCAAATAATAATATTAATAACTTTGTCATCTCAATTATTGATTATAAAATATTGACAATAATTGAATCAAATAACGTGAGATCTTGTCGTGAATTATTGTAACAATAATTGAACAAAAGCGGTGACTTCTCACATAAGCATCAATAATCAATAATGGTAGTACTCTTGTGCAACTACGCCGTATTCATGTATTTTTTAACAACGGGTGTTTCAACAGTTAACGGTAAAACTTCCGCCGTTATTTTCATAAAGTATTTTTTACGTTTTCTCAATCCGACAATAATTGCGTTGTGGGGTCCACCAATGATTGTGCCATTGTACGAATATTCTATGTTAAAATGAATATTCCCCAACCAATCGAATATTATATAACAACTTGCGTACTTTGCAAAATTTATAAATATTACCCACAACTATAACATTATATCAAATTCATTCCATAATATTTAAAAATGATATTTGTGACGCCCCCAAAATAGGTATACATCACCCATTCTGAGTTGTCAATACATGGTACGTAAAACAACTACAACTTTATTATTACAACAAGAAAGCTGTGAGTTTAAATACAAATATTATCTTCTAGACAATATCTATACTCAAATAAATCCTCATCACATTTATTGATACATTATTTTACAAAATGGTGAGGACTACTAAACAATCCTTTCTAAAACCTTCATTCCATACCCAGACTACGTATCGCATTTATATTCTCGCCTCCGAGAAGAATGGAGCGAAAAGGAAAAGGGTGAGCTCAACTAGCTCAATAAAGAATATTATGACTAAGATAATATACAACAAATTATCGTTAGTCTTCAACAGGGAAAAATTTAATAGAATACGATAGACAATAAATTTTAAATCAATATTCGCAATGAAATAATAATTCATTAGAAGAGTTAAGTAGAGAATGCAAACTACTATCTTCTATGTATGAATTTAAAAGTTCATCGTCTATCTTTTATCCCCGTAACATCAATCCATAAACATCTCGGAATCAAATATTCATCTTTGCACTTCTGAGGCCAAAGATATTCTTCGAAATCATTCATCTTTGCACTACTGTGCCAAAGATATTCTTAAGAAATCATTCATCTTTGCACTACTGGGCCAAAGATATTCAATAATATCATCATTTAAGACCGAGGATGATGAAAAATATTTTAAAGAACGAATCCGGTGAAACAAAATGACAAGGATTAAGGATTAAGGATTAGTACTTTGTTTTATCCATGTCCAACAATACCCCAAAAATAATCATAGTGGTGTAAAATTCAAGAATGATCAAAACATGGATACAATCAAAGCTAGTATCCGAGAATAGATATTTTGGACGAAAAGAAGAAATTTTATTTTTCGATGAATAAGGTCAGATATCGTGAATAGTCTTGAGTATCGTGAATAGTAACTCGACACCAAAAGATAGAAATTCCACAAAAAAAACATTTTCACGCTTCATGAATAGTACTCGTAAATAGTAACTCGTGAATAGTAACTCATGAATAGTAACTCGTGAATAGTAACTCATGAATAGTAACCCCATACATGAAAAAGTTCCAAATTTGATAAAAAGTTCCAACCAATATTTCAAAGATAATGATATTGAAGAAATAATATCATTTGAGAAGAAAATAACATCCCTTACCTCAAAGAATCGAGACTTGGAAGGAAAGGTCGGAAGTGATCTTTGAATGAAACTTGTCTTGAATAAAGAACTCTCAAAGTATCTAAATACTCACAAAATAAATCAATAATATAGAGAGAAAAAAGAGAGAAAACTTTGTTTACGGTGTGATTTTCAATTCTAACTTAGCCCTCTATTTATAGAAAATGTTGTTAGCCGTAGAAGCGAGACTTGACTCGCTACTATTGCCACCCACCACATTTGAAATAAAATTCAGCACATTTTTTCACCAACCACAAGTGGGGCCCACTCAATTCTAGAATTTTCCACCAAAATCAATTATAACCCTACTTTCCTAATAAAACACCTCTTAAAATTTATAACAAATCATTCGTTCATTTTTAACGGTTCAAAATTTGTAGACATATACTCAACTTATATATGTATAACATATCCAAAAATCATAACGATCCAGCAATTACGATTAAAAATTATAACACACATAATATATCGTAAAAATCTTTGATTTGATTTTTAATACCTCCATTCAGGCAAAAATCTCGATAAAACACCTCAACATTAAATCCTTCAATTATAACCACATATAATAAATAAATCCATCATTTATATCCATATCAAATAAATATTTTCTTATCATATAAATCAATTATTAATTATTCCCAAATAATATTACGTAATCACAATTATGACAACGAGGGTTTCAGGAAAGAGGGGCTTTCAATAAGGATCTCTCCTATCTTGGCGCCGCAATTAGGTGACCAAACCTCTCCTGTAGCGTAACTTTCTAGACATTGCCAATAATGTTATCTAATAATATTATTCAAATAATATGAATTATTGATCCGATAATGGGAAATATCATGCGGTGACAATTATTGAAACAAAGAATAATATAAAATACCAACACAAGAATTATTGAATCAATAAAATAAAATCTTGAGCAATAATTATCTGTAACAATTATTGAGTAGTGCCTTCTTACGTAAGGATCAATAATTGATGCAATACTGCAGTGTCTTCGCTCAACAACGCCATGGCGTATTAGTGTTTTAACCACCGGGTATTCCAACGATGATAATCTGGTAATAATTACGCCGTTATTTTTAAACAACTTATATTTGTCGCTTTCCTCATCCAATCGCTTTCGTTATGGGGCCCACACATGGTCGCTACCGTCGCATTTAATATTCCCCGACAAAGATGCGAATATTCCACGACCAAACGAATATTCCCGACAACAATGAATATTTTATAACCACTTGCTTATTTTGAAATATTTGCGTATTTTACCCCTACCTATCCACATTAATCAAATCAACCCTTACTATTTCAAAATAATAAATAAAGGAAATTCCTTTTTATTTTAAAAAAAAATTTCGGGGTCTTACAATATTTATAGAAAATTCATCTTTATTCATAAAAGTTGGGGTCTTACAACCTCCCCTTCTTATGAAATTTTGCCCTCGAAATTAGGGTACGTACCTGGTATGTCGAAGAGGTGAGGATACTTTGATTTCATTTCAGATTCTAACTCCCAAGTCATTTCCTCAACATCGTGGTTTCTCCACAAAACTTTGATTTGAGGTATAACCTTGGAGCGTAGAATATGTTCCTTCTTATCCAAGATTTGAACAGGAACCTCTTCATTAGTCAAATCTTCCGCTATTTCGTCCGGTTCTAACTCAATAATGTGGTTCGGGTCTTTCACATATTTACGTAACATGGATATGTGAAAAATGTTATGAACACGAGACATACTTGGCGGTAAAGCGAGTCTATAGGTCACAGTTCCTACTCGATCGAGGATTAAAAATAGGCCGATGAATTGAGGATTGAGCTTTCCTCTCTTTTCAAATCTTGTAACTCCTTTCCGTGGAGCAACACGTAACAACACATGATCTCCAATATCAAATTCTATATCCTTTCGATGAAGATCAGCATAACTCTTTTGTCGATCTTGTGAGGTTTTTATACGTTGTTAGATCATTTAAATCTTTTCCGTAGTCATACGTACCAACTTTGGTCCCAACAATGTTGATTCACCCACCTCATCCCAGCATACTGGAGAACGACACTTTCTTCCATACAACGCCTCGAATGGAGCCATGCCAATACTTATTTGATAACTGTTGTTGTAGGAAAGCTCCACCAATGGTAAGAACTTGTCCCAACTTCCCTTGAAGTCAAGGACACGGAGTCTTAATAGATCTTCAAGAGTTTGAATCGTCCTCTCCATTGCTCCGGTCCGTCTGAGGATGATATGCCGAAGCTAAATTGTAAATCCGTGCCCATAGCTTTTTGCAAACTAACCCAAAATCTTGAAGTGAATCTTGGGTCTCGATCAGAAACTATGGATACTGGCATACCATGCAATCTTACAACCTCGTTTATGTACATACGAGCAAGACGTTCAAGTGTATAAGTTTCTCGTATCGGTAAGAAATGAGTAGACTTGGTCAATCTATCAACAATGACCCAAATCGCATCTATGTCTTGAGAAACTTTGGGAAGACCGGTAACGAAATCCATGGTAATGTGCTCCCACTTCCATTCTGGAATTTTAAGTGGTTGCAATGGACCTTTTGGTACTTGATGCTCCGCTTTAACTCGTTGACAAATTAGACACCTTGAGATAAATAGCGCTATCTCTCTCTTCATATTGCTTCACCAAAATGTATGACGTATATCATGATACATTTTGGTAATCCCAGGTTGGATTGCAAACTGTAATAACCCCAAAATAGGTCCATTCCATCCAACCCATTCTGAGTCACCAAATACATGGTACAGGAAACAACTACAACTTTATTACAACAATTATCGTGCAAAATACAACAACACATATGTTGTGAGTTTTGATACTAAAATATACCAACTGTGACTCTAGACACCAACTTGGATAGCACGTCACCATGACACCTTACATAAAGGTACAGTCAAAAATTGTTTTAGAAATTAAAACCTTTGGGAAGTACTCAAGGAAACCTTCGTACATGGGAGGCCATGCGTTTAGTTTATTATAGATATCATATGCCCACAGAATTATCCTTGGTTGACCCAATAGACCCCAAAGAAAAACGAGAATATTACTATCATATTCTTCCCAATGGTGAGTCTTCTCTTGCCATATTATTATCTCCACTGTCTCTAATTGGGAATTAAACTCCAAACAAACACCAAGATTATATAGGTAGTGCTTGAAAATATACTCAGCAAGTGAATGAGCACAACCCTGTCTTATGATGACACGAGGTTGTATGTCATTAGACATCTTGTATGATAGTGGCAAAACACCCTTCCAAGTTAAATTCACCTCACCCTTAACATCTATGACCACCGATTCTATTCCCTTGTTATCCCCCGCCACCCACTACACTTTTATTACGAAAGGAATTGTGAAGAAAAAGGGTGAGCACAACTAGCTCAAGAAAGAATATCATGACTAAAGATAAATAAATTATCAATAGCTTTCAACAAGAATAAATCGAGATTTAAACATATGGTAGATAATAAAACTTTTCAACCATAGTCAGTAATGAACGAAGTAATCCATTAGAAGAGTCAAATAGATCATAAAATCTATTATCTTCTCCATGTTAAAAGTCCACCAACAATATTTTATCCACTGTAACATCAATCAACAATTCTCGCTCACAATCACGCAGTATAACTCATAATCGTAATTGTAGTTCTAAATACCTGAAAAATCAAAGATTATGGTTATACCAAATCACAGTTTATGTTCATAATCCTACTAATAAATTCATCTTTGTACTACGGGCCAAAGATATTCATCAACAAGTCATCTTTGCACTACAGACCAAAGATATTAATCAACAAGTCATTTTTGCACTACAGGCCAAAGATATTCATCAGTTGGTCATGTTCATCTACACACCTGTTCATCTTTGCACTACGGCCAAAGATATTAATCAGTCGGTTATGTTCATCTCAACACCTGTTCATCTTTGCACTACAGCCAAAGATATTCAGTTATATCATCATTTAGGACTGAGGATGATGAAAAATATTTTAAAGAAAACGAATCTAGTGAAACAAAAGAATAAATATTAAGGATTCGTATTTCAGCTATTCCATGTCCAAAAATACCTCATAAATAATCATAGTGGAGTAAAATTCAAGAATGATCAAAACATGGATACAATCAAAGCTAGTATCCAGAATAGATATTTTGGACAAAAAGAAGAAAATTTTATTTTTCGATGAATAGTGTCGTATTCTTGAATAGTGCCGTATACGTGAATAGTAACTCCGACACTAAAAGATAGAAATTTCACAAAAACATCATCATGCTTCGTGAATAGTACTCGTGAATAGTAACTCATGAACAGTAACTCATGAATAGTAACTCGTGAATAGTAACCCATGAATAGTAACTCCGACATGAAAAAATTCCAAATTTGATAAAAAGTTCAAACCATTATTTAGGCATAATGATATTGAAGAAATAATATCATTTATGAAAAAAATAATCTCTCTTACCTCAGAAAGAATAGTACTTACATTTGGAATCTGGATATAGTGCTAAAAAACTTTTAGTATAGCAATACTCAAGTACTAAAATACTCACAAAATACGCTCGATATTATAGAGAGAAAGAGAGAAATCTTTAGTTTCTGGTGTGATTTTCAATTCTAACCTAAGCACCCTATTTATAGGAAAATGCTTAGAACACCAAAGCAGAAAATTTAATAAAATATTATTATTATTTAATAAATTTCCTACGCACACCCAAGACATCAGATTTCAGTAATTAACATGTGCAACCAACTTGTTAAAAACGTTTTTCTTAAAATAATTAATTAAAACTTCCAAAAATCAATTATTTCGGAACTACGGAACTTCAATAATTCATATTAAATAGCCCTTTTATCAAACAATTCGAATCTCATGACTTTTTATAGGAAATTCAATTCTCTAAAACTTTGCAGAAGAACGTTTTTCCAAATTCCAAAAAAAATTGGAATGAAATCCATAAACCAGGCGATTTTCTGTGCTATAATCAAATTTCAGTCAAGAAATGGGTCCACCAACATGTTTAACATGTTTTAAACAACTTTTACAACAAAAATACTCTTCCTCCTCATATACTCATATATCCCACATTCATTATAAAAATATCATCATTATTGTATTATAATAATGTAGACACTCGAAA
The DNA here is from genome assembly GCA_020205615.1 of Panax quinquefolius. Taxonomy (NCBI): domain Eukaryota; kingdom Viridiplantae; phylum Streptophyta; class Magnoliopsida; order Apiales; family Araliaceae; genus Panax; species Panax quinquefolius. The sequence goes on along the minus strand of CM035162.1, from coordinate 132,135,230 downwards.
TTTTCTTCTACTGTTACTAACATTGCAGGAGGGCAGATTTGACTTTTAAGAGAAAACCCTGAAAGACAATCCAAATCAATATCGAATACTACCAGAAGTTCATCATCAAACCCCGGATCGCAATCTGGGAGTAACCAAATTCAACCTCGGAGATAACCCCGAGGCCTGCAGATAAAATACCGGACCACACACCGGAGAAGACCGATTAATCTCGGAGATTACCCCGAGGTATCCAGTCTCAGTCCCAACCATGGGAATAGGTCAAGCCAACCTCAGAGATGACCCTGAGGATAGTCAAAGTCAACAACAAGCCAACCTCAGAGATAAACCTGAGAAACAACTGCTACAACTACGCGAAAACTGGAGATAACCCCGGGTGGGGCAAAATGGTCATTTTGCTAACTCAACTTCACTTCAAATCAAATACACTCATGTCAACTCAAAATGCTTCAAAGGAAGTCCCACAAGAACCATATCTTAACTTCCGAGCGCAGACTACGCAAAATAGCTCAACGGACTGCCTGACGGAAACCCGGGAATGCCATTTTGGTCATGGACCCATCTTCCTGGAATCAAAAAAGGTCAAATAATATATCATTGTGTAGCTTTCCGGAATGATATGGCACGCTTCCATCGGACTCCCGGATTGAAAGTTATGAGCGACCGAGCGAACAGCGCGTACGTACTTCGACACGGCGGGACCCACACTGCCCGAGGCACCCCGGGCAGCCGCAAGTACACCTACGGCCCAGCAGCAGGTACACCTGAGGCTCCAACCTCTATAAATAGAGGGCTTGGGGTGGCCATTTTGTAAGAAAAAAAGACGGGGAAACCCTGCACAATTCGCTCTGCACTCGCCCATACAGTGTATTTTCCCACTTTTAAACACCTTTGAGCTCATATATAGCCTCTTTTGTACCCACAAAAGCCTGTGTTTACCCACTCTAAAGATATAGAAGCCTTCTTTATCAGTTAGCTGTAAGCCTTCTCACACACTTTAGAGTCTTTCTCTTCATCTTTGCACACACCCTTCTACAAGTTGAGAGTCATGTTGCTTGCTTTTGCCCGGACTTCGGTCCGTGGTTTCGTTTCAGTCTGTATATATATATATTATATATATAAATTCACATATATATTGACTAACATTATCGAGTTATGCCTCGATTGAGCCTGATTTTGCCCGAGGCTGCTTTATCGCTTTTAATATATATATATATATATATATATATATATATATATATATATATACTTATATATATCAACCTGTGTGTCAAACTTTGGTCGATGAGCCTAGATTTGATGCAGTGCGTTTACTCGCTTATATATATATACACTTATATATATCAATTGTGTGTCGGACTTTGTTCGATGAGCCTGAACTTGATGCAGTGCAAGGCTTTATATATATATATATATATATATATATATATATATATATATATATTTATATATGAATTGTGGTGGGACTGCTCGATGAGCCCGGATTTTATATCCAGAATGCGTTTATTCGCTTTTATATATATATATACTTATATATATGAGCTGTGGTCGAACTCATTCGATGAGCACTGGATTTTATATCCGGTGTGTTTATTGCTTTTATATATATATATATATATATATATATATATATATATATTTTGTCCCACAGAGTTTACTTGCGTGACAGTAAATAGTATTCTGACTTTATTTATATTTCGTCCCCGCCTGGAGTTTCCTCCGTGGTAGTTGATAGCTTTTAATGACTTTATTTACATTTCGATCCTCCATGGAGGTGCTTCGTGGTTGGTGATCACGCTCGTATATATATATTTATAGCTTTTATATATATATACCGCCATCGCTTTCATATAAACTGCAGTATTTTGTGAGCCTAGAATCATGTGATCACAGATTCATCCCATTGAATCTAGATTCGGTTCTCGTGATGGTCATTTTCACCGTATGGCGACTTGTAAATTATTCTGCATGATAATCGAATTTCCTCGAGATGGTTTCCATACCCACGAGGAAGTCGACATTATCTTTGTACATTATTTTTATACGGATGCCTCGCATCCGTCAAATAAAATCAATCAAGCCGATCACTTAATAAAATGGGAGTGTAAAAGGTCTCAATTCCTATTGAGCATCAGGGTTTAAAAAAAACCTCTTTTATAAAACATCACTGCCATATATTGCTAAAAACTAAACTTTTATATAAATTCAGACCCTGTGTATATAGGTTCGAACGAGGCCTCGCACAACTTCCAAATAACAGCACATTGACCCACACACACACACACACACTCAGATAATAGTTTCTTGTAAGGAGGCGGTCACTGTGGTAACACGGATGTCGGGGGGTGCCTAACACCTTCCCCCCGCATAACCAAGTCCCCGGACCCTAAACGAATCTCGGTTTCACCGACCCGTATAACAGTGTCACATCGTTGGGTTAATGTGCAAACCTTTTCTCGGTTGTGTTGGTACAACCATTTAAAAAACCAACTGGCGACTCTTAACAGTCCATCATCGACATTATACATGTCGAACCTTTTTCACTTGTTTTTTCAAACAAATCTCACCTAAAATGAGAACACCAAAGAACAAGTAACGGAAAGGGACACACAAAAAATCCCGACGTCGACAGGTGGCGACTCTGCTGGGGACTCCAGTAAGAGGACTTAAACCGCTATTACAATCTTTTCAAAAATATTATCTGCTTGTGTGTGGATATTGCATTTACATTTGATGAATGTGTACGAATGCATTTCCTTATTGCACTTAGTGCTTCGCACCATAACTGCTTGTGATGCTAGTGCTTCGTACCATAAACTGCTTGTGATGCTAGTGCTTCGCACCATAACTGCTTGTGATATTAGTGCTTCGCACATGTCATCATTTTCATACGGTAAGACGCTATGTATGTGAATGTATGTTGTTTGGTCCCTCCACCAGGAGGCTATCCCGTCGGTGTTTGATTACTGGACTCGTGAGAAGACTAATTCTCTGAGGCTCAGGAAATGCACCACCCAAATTCGCTCCAGTTGAAAGACCGGATTAACTTCCCGTCAAGTAGATGCGATGATTTGGGAACCTTCACGTAAAAAGCCGCGAGAGTAACCTAAGATAGGTCAGCCTCTGATAAACCCAAAACGAAGGAAAGTCTCTTCATGCTCTCATGTTAATTACTTGTAAACACAGTTACTTGTAATTTCATTCCATATATATCTCCCTGTAATGTTACAAACAGCTGACGCCCGTTTTACAGGATAAAATTCCTAAAATGAACACGTCACATAACATGTTATTATATACATTCCCTAAAGTCTAAACTATGTAATTCTTTCGCAGGGAAGCAATCGGTCCCGTTACCCGTTTAAAGTTAAATAAGGAACTGATCCCACTGTTAGGCATGGCTACACCGGGCCAGCCTGATCCTACTCCTGTTTCCGGAGAGGAGTTTGAAGGATTAAGGAATCAGATAGCAGAATTGGTTGTCTTTCTAAAAGAACAAAGTAAAAATACGCAGGCCGCATAATGCCTACTCAACTAGAGTCCTTCACATTTGAGGCGGTCGGGGCATTGGTAAAAAGATGGAATCCCAGATACCTAAACCTCATTCCAATAAAGAAATCACAAATCTCGTGGATGATCAAGGCTGGGGATATAAGAAAGAAAGTCCAACAAATGGAGGATACCATCAAATTCAATTAAAAGGATTGGAAATTATGGGAGTGTCACCTATTCAAATCTCTCAGATATTTCTGGGGATCAATATCCTACCAAATTCAAAGCCCCAGAGTTTAAAAAAGTACAATGGGGCGCAGACGATCCCTATACGCACCTAAAAGTGTACATTGGCGAACTGGGGTCTTATCTTTGAAAATGAAAGCCTCGTAATGCAACTTTTTCAAAAGAGTCTCACCGAGAAGCTAAATCTCGGTACGCGACTTGATAATGCCAAAATCCACAACCGGGAAGAATTGGCCCACGCTTTCTAAATCAAGACAGATAGCCAATACAAATGGCACCAGATCGATATCAAGTGACTAAAGTGAAAAAGCAAAGTACTGAATCTTTTCGAGAATATGCCCAAAGGTGGAGACATCTAGCAGCGCAAGTCATTCCATTAATGACAGAAACTGAGATGGTAATGACATTTATTGATATCCAAGAGGCTCTTTACTATGAGAGGATCCTAGCAGGGCATAGGAAAGCCATTCATGGAAATGATCAAACACGGCGAAATGGCGAGAGATGGGCTCAAGGCGAAGCAAGATTAAAGACTTCAACGCTTTGGAAGCGCCGCCAAACATATACAAACCTGGCAAGTACGCGAAAGCGATCCCAAGGGGTATCCGATAAAGGCATTGAGGATGTATCCCCTTGTTTGACAGGGCAAGCTAGAGGCCAAACTACGTCCCCCATTTGGAAAATGCAAGATAATCGCCATCTCAACAACATCGCATTCAACTAATACCCAGATGTGAAAAGAAAATTTGAAAGAACGAAAAATCGGGTATTCACTCCACTGGGCGATTCCCTTGAACATGTATTGGCGATTTTAATGGATCACAAGAAAATTACCGAACTAGCTCCACCTCTGGAACCAGGGAGCAAAAGATACAATCCAAGCCAGAGATGTGCTTACCACTCAGGGTCTCCAGGACACGATACACAGGATTGTTGGTCCTTAAAACATAAGATTTAAAATCTGATCGAAAGTGGAAGTATTGTGGTCGAACAACCTGACCAACAAAATGTCAACACCAACCTTCCGTTGCGACATGATACGGAAGAAGTAAACATGATCGGGTCAGGAAGTGCTGAAATGTATCCAATTCATAAGTACATACGAAGGATGGAGGAATACCCCCAAAAGCACATAACAAATGTCCTAGAGTGGGAAAACTGGGAGGAGGGTATGCCAGTAATGCAAAAATTGGATGCGATCCAGAATCAAGTGAACCTGCTGGCTAAGCTGATAGTGCACCAACATCAGGAAACAAGGGAATTTTTCACTCAACTATCAGCAAGCCAAGAGAAAAAGGACTCCACGATGCGCCAGCTAAATGAAGAAGATCAAAGCAGGCTAAAAATACAAGAAAAGGGGGATGATAAAATTGCTAGAAGATCTCGCCAGCGGAAGAACCGATCGAGGGATTGCGAATTCTCAAAGATGAAAGATCAAACAACCTCCAAAGGAGTCCAAAAATTCACCCCTCTAAGCAAATCCAAAGAAGAAATGCTACACTTTCTGATAAGCAAAGGAAGGATTACTGAGTTGCTGTCTCCTATAAAACCCAAGATAAAGAGTTATGACTCCACCAAGATATGTCTCTACCATTCTAACTCACTTGGGCATACGATTGAAGAATGCTGGTCTTTGCGACATAAAATCCAGGATCTCATTGAAAATGGAGAGCTGGATATAGAATTTCCCATGACCAAAAAGGGCGAAAAGGAAATAAAAAGCTTAAGATGTTCATTCGAGACAGGCAATTCAAATGAGGTGAAGGCTATGAGCGACAATTCTACCAGAGCACAAGGTGGGTGATCTCGATGCAAGAAGTGACAGAAGAGATAAAGGCATCCCCAAAGGAGATTCCCCCGCCAACATTAAACGTCCCATGGTTCCAAGATATCAACCACGTTCCTGATCTTATCACCTTGGATGATGCGGAGGAAATACTAATCCTTTCCAAGGAAGAAAAAACCAAAAAGGAAAGTTCTTTGCAAGAAATGCGACAACAGTTCAAGGGAGATTTCATGGTTGAATCCTTTGAAACCCATGAAGAAGGCGAAAGAATAAATGAAGAAAAAGATGGTGAGATTGTCGGGGAATCCAACCCATTAGAGAATCCAGAGTTCATCCCTTTTTGCGATACGTCCAGTTAAAGCATCCCTGAGGAATGTACTGAATCAGGAAGCGATCAAGTTATGGCCAAAAGCGAAGACATTCAGAATCAAGGGGTAACCTCTATCACGAGCCCTGAAGGCGACATAACCACTGACAACTGGACTATCAGGCCTCAACTAGCCGAGAAGATGTAGATCCAGGGGATGAAGGTGCGAGTTCCAGAAAATGTTGGAATGGTATCACTTTCTTCGTAGTATGCCTTTTATTTTCCATGCATGTAAATAAATAAAAAAGAAAAAAAAACATTTTTACACTCTTTTCACCACTTACCCCTTTGAACCTTTTCAAACCAAAGCCTGAACTACGAAAGACCTGATCTCCTCTTCAATAGGAGTACGTAGGCAACCATCAATGGTGCGGTTAAACCAAACAAAAACCCAAACAAACACTTCTCAAGCACTTACACCCCAGACGATGATTGCCCAGACGTAATGGTCATCATTCGGGAGAATGAGGTTGATGATAGCCCCTCCATCACTGCAGTCCACCAAGACTTTGCCCTCGACAATTAGAGCACCTCTCCTTGCATTTGCCGACGAGGGTAAAAACGGAAGAAACTCTCTCTACCTTGTAGATAGCAATACCTGCTTACTTTTTCTGTACAATATTAGCAGTTACTTTTGTCATTACAGGCTAACACTTTGTGTGATTGAACAGTGTTATATACTAAGTGAAATTATATTTTGTTTCAGGACTCTGAATTTAGATGTGCCTGTACTTGCTGATGAGGTGCCTATTCTCCACAAGGACAGTAACTTTGATGTAAAGTTGGACTCAGACTTGATGGAAATACAAGATGACTATGAGATACCTCAGGAGATCAAAGAATGGGTCGAAGACAAACCCAAGCCAAATCTTGATCAACCCACCTCTTTTAAACCTCGGAACCTTAGAAAACCCCAAACAAATCCAGATTGGTACGGACCTCACTCCAAACCAAAGGAATGACATGGTTACTCTATTGACCCTATTCCAAGATGTGTTTGCATGGTCTCACGAAGACATGGTCGGTTTATACACGGACATTATCATTCGTCACCTTCCCATCAAAGGGGGATTCATGCCATTTAGGCAGAAGTTCAGGAAATTGAAACCTGAGTGGAAGTTAAAAGTTAAAGAAGAAATTGTGAAACAATTTCAAGCCGGCATCATCATGATGTCAACATACCCTAAATGGTTATCCAACATAGTCCTCGTGCCGAAACCGGGAAGGGAGGTGCGAGTTTGTGTGGATTACAGAGATTTGAATAAAGCTTGCCTCAAAGATAGTTTTCACGTGCCGTTCATCCACATACTCATTGACAATACAGCTGGATACGACATGTACTCCTTTGCTGATTGCTCCGTGGGGTACCATCAAATCATGGTTGCTGAAGATGATCATGAGAAAACTTCATTCATCACGCCTTAGCGAGCCCTTTGCTACATACGATTGTCATTCGGCCTCATCAATGCCGGAGCTACCTATCAGTGAGCCATATGGCTCTTTTCCACGATCTAATAGAAAAAAAAAGAAAAAAAAAAAAAAAAGAGAAAAAAGAAAAAGAAAAAATCTCTTCAAAAGGTTCTACAGTTGCTGCCTTACCATCGGCAGGTTCTACAGATGGCTTCGGAGTTTGAAGAAAAATCCTTCCTCCACATTCCTCAGAATAAGAATGATTTTGCAGATGCTCTAGCAACTTGGGACTCCTTGATCAACATACATGACAAGGAAGATATGTTAACCCTCACATTCGCCCAACAAAAGGCTCCAACCTATGGGAATTACATTGGAGAAGTATCGGATGAGCTACCTCCCATCCAACACCGTTGATATCAATATATCAATGAGCACTCACAAAATAGATCTACACCCGCTGAGGCGAGCCTGACTGAGAAAAGGCGGATCCATCGACTTGCTATGAAATTCTACCTGATCGAAGATGCAATATACAAAAAAGATGCAGGACTAGGTCTCCTCAGATGTCTGGACCAAGACCAAGCTCATAGACTCATGGATGAGATCCATGGTGTAGTATGTGGCCCAGACATGAGCGGCCCTCTACTTGTAAAGAAGATCCTACAACAGAGAAGTCCAACTACGGTAGTTCAAACAACACGACTTGGTTTTGAAGAAGATCATTGACAACCAAGTTCAGTCTAAAGGAAAATTCGCTCCAAATTGGGAAGGCCCGTTTATTGTCAAGGAGGTATTGACAGGAGGCGCTTTCAGATTACAGGAAATGGACGGCGATGAATTTCCACAGCTTATCATGTCGGACACCATGAAACGGTACTATGTCTAAGGTTACCATCAAGCAAACATCCTGGTTTTGGATCATCAGATCACCAGTCGTTCGATTCTTTAACCCTTTACCACATACAACTCCTTTCCACGCTTTGCCCCTCAAGGAAACATCCTTTCAAGCCATCAGCCTGGCTTCACTACGATCATACCACTTAGGTCATCTCACCGCGAATTAAACCTCTTACGTTTGCAGTTTGGCTGCCCATACATGGGATCAAACTTTTCACACCTTCAGTTTATCCAAAACCTAGGATCAAACTTTCTCTTCCCCGCAGTCTGACCTGTTCATGGGATCACGCTTTTTAACTCGCCCTGAGGGGTGAACTACGTTGACCTGATCTCCCCAATACACAGGAGTACGTAGGCAGCCATGTTATATGGTCTGGTCTCACCACAGAAAAACAAAAACAAACATACTCCTATCCATAACTACATACAAAAACAAGTCCCACGACACCAAAGATGGTAGGGAATACACGCAGATCGACGATCCATTCTGAAAATCTTGAGACATCTCACTGTCCATCTATCAAGGAGGAGTTCAGAATACATCCAGATCACAAAGTCCTGGAGAAACAAGCGAATATCCAGCAAGTAGCAAGGCACAACTAAAAGGGAAGTGAATCAACATATATTTCCCTGCCATATATAATGTTGTTTGATATATATAATGTGTACTGTACATGACAAAATGGCTAAGCTAGTCTGTGCAGGAAAATACAAGCCCATCCATAAATCAGTGTATATGCGGGCTATCAAGTCCAACATGGATTCCCTCTCAGAAGAAGGAGGTAACACTGTGATCTCCTACCCAAGGGTTTCTACACGAGGCAACAAATCCACTACCTGTTCACCAGATGGTACAGATGTAAAAGCCTCTTGCGATCTCGGCAAATATCCTAGACAACAAGCGAGGCTGGGGCAATTTCAAAATTGGCGACAACCGGATAGTGGATCCCTTACAACAAGATTGGGGCAATCTTGGAAGCAGTGACAACTCAACACTAGGGCATTTATCAATCATCCTAAAGTGGAAAATGCACCAGTCAGCGCCATCAGCATGGTCCATCATCATCTCAATGGCGATTCAGATATTATTCACTCATGACTTCATCAACAAAGAGAGTTTCTCATATGAACCCTCAGCATCAACATGCGAAAGGACTGGGTCATTTTTCCAATTCCAAAAAATAGAAGGAGTTTAAGGCGAGATCAAGCTTCTCATAAAAAAGAAAGGGGTGAACTCCTGAAAGAAATAATAGCGACATAAGCGTGCCCCTACGAAAGAAGGAGAAAATTCTCAAAAAGTGCTTAACTCAGGAGCAGAAGGTCAACGACGAAAGGCCTAGCGAATGAAATCTACACCATCAAATGTGTTAAGTCCTCACAAGTTGAAGCCTCTACACCGACGTTCAAATATGGGCAACGAAAGAATGAATTACACCCTCCAGGGATTTCAGAGACATTCAAGTCATCAGTTCATCCGGGTTGCGAATCAAACGCTTAAGGAAATGGGGCACAAGTACCCAATAGCGAAATAAGACTCCAAATCACCTCAAAAAGGATGAGACATCTGGTAGTTATTGTAAGACCCCGAATTTTTAAATAAAAAGGAATTTCCTTTATTTTGAAATAGTAAGGGTTGATTTGATTAATGTGGATAGTTAAGGGTTAAATACGCAAATATTTCAAAATAAGCAAGTGGTTATAAAATATTCATTGTTGTCGGGGAATATTCGTTTGGTCGTGGAATATTAAATGCTTGTCGGGGAATATTAAATATTTACCACGGTAGTGACCGTGTGTGGGCCCCATAACGAAAAGCGATTGGATGAAGAAAACGACAAATATAAGTTGTTTTTAAATAACTAGGAGTAGTTATTATCAATTATCTTGTTGGAATACCCGGTGGTTAAAAACACACTAATACGCGTTGTTGAGCAAGAAGATACGGTATTGCACCAATTATTGATTCTTACGTAAGAAGGCACTACTCAATAATGGTTACGAGAATTATCGTCAAGATTTTATTGAGTTAATAATTGTTGCGTTGATATTTTATATCATTTGTTGTTTCAATAATTGTCATTACACAAGATCTTTCATTATCGAAGCAATAATTCATATTATCTGAATAATATTATTAGATAATATTATTGGCAATGTCTAGAAAGTTCATTCTAAGGAGAGGTTTGGTCATCTAATCATTGCGGCCAAGAAGAAGAAATTCTTATTGGAAAGCCCCCTTTCCTGAGGCCGCTCGTTGTCAATATTGTGATTACAGTAATATTATTTGTGAATAATTAATTATTGATTTATATGATGAGGAAAATATTGATTTTATGTGGATATAGATGGAGAAAATTTTAAAATGACAATTGTTGAAAATTAATATTTTATCTTTTTCTCGATATAATAATTCATTTAAATATATTATTTTAATAATATATTAACGGTGATATTTTTACAATGAATGTGGGATATATGAGTATATGAGGAGGAAGAGTATTTTTTGTGGCATTAAATGTTTAACACATGTTTTGTGTGTTGGTGGACACAATTATCGAATAGAAATTTGATTATAGCTTTGTAAAATCGCTTGGCTTGTGGATTTCGGTCGATTTTTGTTTGGAATTTGGAAAAACTTTCTTCTGCAAAGTTGTAGAGAATTGAATTTCCTATAAAAACTCGCGAGATTCGAATTTTCTGATGAAAGGGCTATTTATTATGAATTATTGAAGCTCTGAAGTTCAAATAATTAATTTTTGGAAGTTTTAATTGTTTTATTTAAGAAAAACGTTTTTGCAATCCCACATGTGATACAAATGTGCTGAATTCAGTTGGTCTAAGGTGGGCTTGAATTTGTTTAATTATATTATTATTTTATTAAATTTTCGCTTTGGTGTTCTAAAGCATTTTCCTATAAATAGGTGCTTAGGTTAGAATTGAAAATCACACCGTAAACTGAAGTTTTCTCTATTTTCTCTCGATATTTTGAGCGTATTCTTGTGAGTATTTTGAGTATACTTTGAGTATTGCTAGACGGTGCAAGTTCCCTTCAAAGACTATATAATCTTAGATTCTAGCTGTAGAAATCTTGATCTTCGAGGTAAAGGATATTATTTTTTTTGTAATGATATTATTTCTTCAATATCATTATTTGAAATGTTGATCTGAAGTTTTATCAAATTTGGAACTTTTTCATATCGGGGTTACTATTCATGGGTTACTATTCATGAGTTACTATTCATGAGTTCTTATTCATGAGTTACTATTCACGAGTTACTTATTCACGAGTACTATTCATGAAGCGTGAAGATGTTTTTGTGGAATTTCTATCTTTTGGTGTCTGAGTTACTATTCACGATATATTTACACTATTCACGATATCAAAGACTATTCATGTATATCAGACTATTCAATTTAAAAATAAAATTTCTTCTTTTTGTCCAAAATATCTATTCGGATACTAGCTCGATTGTATCCATGTTTTGATCATTCTTGAATTTTACACCACTATGATTATTTTTGAGGTATTTTTGGACGTGGATAAAACCAAGTACTGAATCCTTAATCCTTAATCCTTGTCATTTTGTTTCTTTGGATTCGTTTCTTTAAAAAATATTTTCATCATCCTCGGTCTTAAATGATGATATTATGGAATATCTTTGGCCCTGTAGTGCAAAGATGAATGATTTCTTAAGAATATCTTTGGCACAGTAGTGCAAAGATGAATGATTTCTGAAGAATATCTTTGGCACAGTAGTGCAAAGATGAACAGTGTTGAGATGAACATGACCGATTGATTAATATCTTTGGCTCAGTAGTGCAAAGATGAGCAGTGTTTAAATGAACATGACTAATCGATGAATATCTTTGGCCCAGTGGTGCAAAAGATGAATATTTGATTCCAGATGTATATTGATTGATGTTACAGGATAAAATATTGATGATGGATTTATTAAATTCATAGATTATAGTAGATTTCATCTCTACGTAACTCTTCTATGAATTATTATTTCACTGCGAATATTGATCTCGAAACTTGTTGTCTATTGTATTCTATCGATTTTTTCCTGTTGAAGACTAACGATAATTTGTTGTATATTATCTTAGTCATAATATTCTTTCTTTGGGCTAGTTGAGCTCACCCTTTTCCTTGTTGTTCCATTTTTCTTCTCGGGAGGCGAGAATATAGCGAGTATTTAGTCTGGGGTATGGAATGAAGGTTTTAGAAAGGATTGTTTAGTAGTCCTCACCATTTTTGCAAAATGATGTATCAATAAATGTGATGAGGATTTATTTGAGTATAGATATTATCTAGAAGATAATATTTGTATTCAAACTCACGCTTTTCTTGTTGTAATAATAAAGTTGTAGTTGTTTTACGTACCATGTATTTGGCGACTCGAGAATGGGTGTTGTGTATACCTATTTTGGGGGCGTCGCGGTTAGTATCGAGCTATAAGTAAAGAGCCCCGAGCCTCTCATTTGGTGACTTCTGTTGATGGGGGATGCAAAGCCGGACTCTCCGTAGGGGACTTGGATTCTGCGGTGGCAAACCGATAGGTATCAATGTGTGGTCTTGACATGAGTTGGTGTCCAGAGTTACAATTGGTATCGAGCTTTAGGATATGATCTCTGGCGGAGATCGGGGAATAGAACTAGGAGGGAGAGGCGAGTAAATCCTTCGCTAGTGTGTCCTACCTAAGCTTATTTGTTAGTTGGTCAAGATATAGGGATATTATGTGATATATTGATTTCCTTAATTAACCCTTATTTTATGACAAGATTTGAGAATGTCGTCGAGAATATTAATGAGTGGAGTAAATGAGACCGTGGAGATGCTCTGTACTCACCAACGAGGAGAACGTAAGCAACAGTCGGGCAATGTTCCTCCTGTGAACAAACACAATCGAAAGCGAGATGATGAACGAGGGGATGTTTAGAAGCTTTTTGCGATTCATGCAAAATCGCACGAGGAGACTCGTGTTCAAAATACAGGAGGAAATGATAAGAATTCACGGGTGGTCACAAACAAGCGGTTCAAAGTTGGGACCACGAGTGCATTCTGGGAAAGCCGGATCCGATTAAAGGCGGAGACGTGGGTCAAACAAATTACCAAGATATTCGATGTCTTGGGATGCGGAGGAACAGAAAGTTCCATTCGCCACCTTTATGTTCCGTGGGCGGCGAGACATTGGTGGGAATCGTGAAGCGTACCCATCCACCGCACTCAAAGATGTCGTGGGAGACGTTTGAGAAGCAGTTCAATGACAAGTACTTCCTCGAAAGTATTCGTCTATATGAAGGAAGTGGAGTTTATTAGACTAGAGCGAGAATAACATGACGGTGTCCCAAAGACGAGGCGAAGTTCGCGGAGTTATCCGTGTTTGCACCTCATTTGGTGGAGAATGAGGAACGATGACGCGGATGTTTTCGAGAGGTTTGAAACCCGACATACGCCAAGATCTCATTTCTCATAAATTTTCTCTATTCGAGATGTTGTCAATGGGGCTCATTGTTTAAGCGAGATAACGAAATACGTTCAACCGAGGGATCATAACCGAGGATCATATCAAGATAGCGATCATCGTAATAACGATAACCAACGGAGAAAGAAGAATACGAGACAAAGCGGTAACCACTCTGGTGGTAATCGTGGCCATGAAAATAGAAGAAGCGAGTGGGAGGAGATTTTAAAAGAGGAGATTCAACAACGACCATGTGAAGACGTCGGTGCCGAGAAGCAACTAGTTTTAAGGGAGGAGAACGACCACCGATCGTATGTTACAAATGCGGGAAAGAGGGATATATCACCCAAACCGCCCACAACAAAGTTAAGGTATGCTATAGTTGTGGAAAGGAAGGACATATCGCTCGAGATCAGACGCAGAGCGAAACCTAGTTCGATTGGGACGGTGACTCAAAAGACCGTCCCGTAAAAGTCAAAGTCAACGATTTCGGGAAGAGCGTTTGTCGTGATTCCGGTCAAAATGCAAGGAACCCGACGAAGTTAGCACTCAAGTTAGTCAATTATAAATTCTTCTTGAAGTATATACCTTACTAGATATCGGTTCTACCCATTTCTTTATCTCTTACTTCACTACCAACGCGTTTAAACTTGACTCAGGAGAAATTAGACTTTGACCTATCTCGTGGAAACTCCGTTAGGAGAAACTTTCATCACATCCATTTGCTTATAAATCTTGCTTGATTCAGTTGGCACTATCACATTACCGTTAACCTTATTTCTATAGAGATATTTGTTTTGATGTGATTTTAAGGTTAACTACTCATCATGCCGAAATTGATTATTTTCTTAAGGTTGTTAGTTTTCATATTCCTAAGCAACAACTGTTATTCAATTCAAGCAATCAAACCATTGTAGTCAAACATTTTCATATCAAGCCATGAAGTCATTCGTTTATTACGGATGTCAAATTTTCTTAGTCCATTTTATGGATTTGAATAAAGACACGCCGATTTGAATAATATTCCTGTTGTTATTGATTTTTCCGACGTATTTTCTGAAGAATTTCTTCGCTTACTCCCAAAGTTCGATATTAAATTTTGTATCGACTTTGAACCCCAGACAAAACTCATTTCTAAAATCTCATATCGAATGGCTCTATTGAACTTCGTGAGTTAAAAATTCAACTATAGAATTTGGTACCGAGCCTTTATTTTGTGACTTCCTTTGTGGAATTCACCTAAGCCGAACTCTCGTAGGGACGCGTCATATTCGTGCGATAAGAACCGATAGGTGTCATTGTGGACGTGTTATCCAAGATTGGGATATGAGTCACGATTGAGAGCAACCTAAGTCGATTATCGAAAGACGTAGCTTTCAGGCTTAGTTGGTTATTATCGGAGATTCGTTGAAGGATATTCTCGAATCGCTATTCCATTAACGCAGCTGACTCGTAGAGATACAAAATTCGAATGGAGCAAGGAATGTGGGAAGAGCTTCGAATAACTCAAGAGGAGACTCATTTCAGCACATGTTCTGATCATGCCATCCTGGAAAAGCGAATGTGGTAGCTGACGCGATGAGTAGAAGATTATATGCGGGAACGAGTGCAATGATGTCAAGTATACGATAGAGCCAACTTTAATAGAAAAAGTTAAGGTTGCTTTCCAGCCAGGCCGGAGTTGATGCGTATGAAGAAGAAAGTACAAGAAGGAGCTATTTCTAAGCGAGAATTGATGAAGAAGGAATACTTGAGTCCACTCTAGACTTTGTGTTCCTAACGACTCGATTTGAAGTACAAGATTATGATGGAGGCACACAATACGCCATTTGCAATCCATCTGGAAGTACTAAAATGTATCGTGATCTTGACATACATTTTGGTGGAACAATATGAAGAGAGAGATTGCAAAGTTTATCTCGATGTGTTTAACTTGCTAACGTGTAAAGGCGGAGCATCTTGTACCTAAGGGTCCGTTGCAACCACTTGAGATTAGGAATGGAAGTGGGAACACATTACTATGGATTTACGTTATTAATCTTCCCAAGGTTTCTCAAGGCATAGATGCGATTTGGGTTATTGTTGATAGATTAACCAAGTCTACTCATTTCTTACCGACACGAGAAACTTATTCCCTTGAACGCCTTTCTCGTATGTACGTAAATGCGATTGTGAGATTGCATGGCATGCCCGTATCCATAGTTTTAGATCGTGACCCAAGATTCACTTCATGATTTTGGGTTAGAAAGCTATGGGCACGCAATTTCATTTATTGATTTGGCATACCATCCTCAAACGGATGGGCAATCGAGAAAAGGAGTACTCAAACTCTTGAAGATATATTAAAACTCGTGTCCTAGATTTCAAAGGAAGTTGGGATAAGTACTTGCCATTGGTGGAATTCTCATACAATAATAGTTATTAAACAAATATAGGCATGGTTCCATTGAAGCATTATATGGACAAAATGTCGTTCTCAATATGTTGGGATGAGGTGGGTGAAGCAACATTGTTGGGACCCGAGTTAAATACATGTATGACTAATGATTCGATAACGTATACAAACCGGCACAAGATCGATAAAAGAGTTATGCGAATCTTCATCGAAAGGACGTGGAATTTAGTGTAGGGGATCATGTATTGTTGCGAGTTTCTCCATGGAAGGGAGTTACAAGATTTGGGAAGAGAGGAAAGCTCAATCCACGATTTATCGGTCCATTTCAAATTCTTGACCGAGTAGGAAATGTAGCCTATAGACTTGCGTTACCTCCGAGTATGTCTCGTGTTCATAATGTGTTTCACATATCTGTACTTCGTAAATATGTGAAAGACCCGAACCACGTTATTGAGTTAGAACTGGACGAGATAGCCGAAGACTTAACGTATGAGGAGGTACCTGTCAAGATGTTGGATAGAAAGGAGCATGTCCTATGTACCGAGGTTATACCACAAGTTAAGGTTTTGTGGAGAAACCATGCTATAGAGGAAATGACCTGGGAATTGGAAACGAAAATGAAAGCGAGGTATCCTCACCTTTTCAAAACACCAGGTACGTACGTCAATTTCGAGGACGAAATTTCATAAGGAGGGGAGGTTGTAAGACCCCGAAATTTTTAAATAAAAAGGAATTTCCTTTATTTTGAAATAGTAAGGGTTGATTTGATTAATGTGGATAGTTAAGGGTTAAATACGCAAATATTTCAAAATAAGCAAGTGGTTATAAAATATTCATTGTTGTCGGGGAATATTCGTTTTGGTCGTGGAATATTAAATCGTCGGGGAATATTCGACGACGGTACTTGCCAAGCGACCATGTGTGGGCCCCATAACGGAAAGCGTATGGATGAAGAAAGCGACAAATATAAGTTGTTTTTAAATAACGGCGTAGTTATTACAGAATTAATATTGTTGGAATACCGGTGGTTAAAACACACTAATAATGCCGTTGTTGAGCAAGAAGCACGGTATTGCACCAATTATTGATTCTTACGTGAAGGCACTACTCAATAATGGTTACGGTAATTCTTTATTCAAAGATTTTATTGAGTTAATAATCGTCGCTGCGTTGATATTTTTATATATTGTTGTTTCAATAATTGTCATTACACAAGTATCTTTCATTATCGAAGCAATAATTCATATTATCTGAATAATATTATTAGATAACATTATTGGCAATGTCTAGAAAGTTACTGTCTAAGGAGAGGTTTGGTCATCTAATCATGGCCAAGAAGAAGAAATTCTTATTGGAAAGCCCCTCTTTCTCTGGGAACCCTGGTTGTCAATAATGTGATTACTGTAATATTATTTGTGAATAATTAATTATTGATTTATATGATGAGGAAAATATTGATTTTATGTGGATATAGATGGAGAAAATTTTTAAAATGACAATTGTTGAAAATTAATATTTTATCTTTTTCTGATAAAATAATTCATTTAAATATATTATTTTAATAATATATTAACGGTGATATTTTTACAATGAATGTGGGATATATGAGTATATGAGGAGGAAGAGTATTTTTGTGGCATTAAATGTTTAACACATGTTTTGTGTGTTGGTGGACACAATTATTGATCGAAATTTGATTATAGCTTTGTAAAATCGCCCGTTTGTGGATTTTGGTCGATTTCTGTTTGGAATTTGGAAAAACTTTCTTCTGCAAAGTTGTAGAGAATTGAATTTCCTATAAAAACTCGCGAGATTCGAATTTTCTGATGAAAGGGCTATTTATTATGAATTATTGAAGCTCTGAAGTTCTGAAATAATTAATTTTTGGAAGTTTTAATTGTTTTATTTAAGAAAAACGTTTTTTGCAATCCCACATGTGATACAAATGTGCTGAATTCAGTTGGTCTAAGGTGGGCTTGAATTTGTTTAATTATATTATTATTTTATTAAATTTTCTGCTTTGGTGTTCTAAGCATTTTCCTATAAATAGAGGGCTAAGTTAGAATTGAAAATCACACCGTAAACCCAAGTTTTCTCTATTTCTCTCTCGATATTTTTGAGCATATTCTTGTGAGTATTTTGAGTATACTTTGAGTATTGCTAGATCGGTGCAAGTTCCTTCAAAGACTATACCTTTAGATTCTAAATTTAAAATCTTGATCTTTGAGGTAAGGGATATTATTTTTTTTGTAATGATATTATTTCTTCAATATCATTATACTGAAATGTTGATCTGAAGTTTTTATCAAATTTGGAACTTTTTTCATGTCGGGGTTACTATTCATGAGTTACTATTCATGGGTTACTATTCATGGGTTACTATTCATGAGTTACTATTCACGAGTTACTATTCACGAGTACTATTCATGAAGCGTGAAGATGTTTTTGTGGAATTTCTATCTTTTGGTGTCTGAGTTACTATTCACGATACTGACACTATTCAAATGATACGGCAGACTATTCATGATATCTGAGACTATTCACCGAAAAATAAAATTTCTTCTTTTTGTCAAAAAATATCTATTCGGATACTAGCTTTGATTGTATCCATGTTTTGATCATTCTTGAATTTTACACCACTATGATTATTTTTGAGGTATTTTTGGACGTGGATAAAACCAAGTATAATCCTTAATCCTTAATCCTTGTCATTTTGTTTCAATTGGATTCGTTTCTTTAAAAATATTTTCATCATCCTCGGTCTTAAATGATGATATTATGGAATATCTTTGGCCTGTAGTGCAAAGATGAATGATTTCTTAAGAATATCTTTGGCACGTAGTGCAAAAGAAAGATGAATGATTTTTGAAGAATATCTTTAGCCTTTAGTGCAAAGATGAAGCAGTGTTGAAATGAACATGACCGATTGATTAATATCTTTTGGCCTTTAGTGTAAAAGATGAGCAGTGTTTAAATGAACATAATTAATTGATGAATATCTTTGGCTCAGTAGTGCAAAGATGAATATTTGATTTGAGATGTATATTGATTGATGTTACAGGATAAAATATTGATGATGGTGTTAAATTCATAGATTATAGTAGATTTCATTCTCTACGTAACTCTTCTATGAATTATTATTTCCATTGCGAATATTGATCCGAAACTTGTTGTCTATTGTATTCTATCGATTTTTCTGTTGAAGACTAACGATAATTTGTAGTATATTATCTTAGTCATAATATTCTTTCTTGGGCTAGTTGAGCTCACCCTTTTCCTTGTTGTTCCATTTTTTCTTCTCGGGAGGCGAGAATATAGCGAGTACTAGTCTGGGGTATGGAATGAAGGTTTTAGAGAGGATTGTTTAGTAGTCCTCACCATTTTGTAAAATGATGTATCAATAAATGTGATGAGGATTTATTTGAGTATGGATATTATCTAGAAGATAATATTGTATTCAAAACTCACTTTCTTGTTGTAATAATAAAGTTGTATTTGCATTACGTATTTGGCGACTCGAGAATGGGTGTTGTGTATACTATTTTGGGGGCATTTGTATTATAAGTAAAAGCCCCGAGCCTTGGTGACTTCTGTTGACCATGTATTTGGCGACTCTGAGTAGGGACGAATCATGGTGTATCGATGTGTATACCTAAGTGGGGTGGAGTTACAGTTGGTATCGAGCTTAGGATATGATCTCTGGCGGAGATCGGGGAATAGAACTAGGAGGGAGAGCGAGTAAATCCTTCGCTAGTGTGTCCTACCTAAGCTTATTTGTTAGTTGGTCAGTATATAGGGATATTATGTGATATATTGATTTCCTTAATTAACCCTTATTTTATGACAGTATTTGAGAATGTCGACTGAGAATATTAATAGTGGAGTAAATGAGACCGTGGAGATGCTGTACTCACCAACGAGGAGAACGTGCAACAGGCCTGCAATGTTCCTCCTGTGAACAACACCACCGAACGCAGATGATGACGAGGGGATGTTTAGAAGCTTTTTGCGATTCATGCAAAATCAGACGAGGAGACTCGTGTTCAAAATACAGGAGGAAATGATAGCAATTCACGGGTGGTCACATCCAAGAAGTTCAAAGAGTTGGGACCACCGAATTTAAGGGAAAGCCGGATCCGATCATGGCGGAAACATGGGTCAAAAAATTACCAAGATATTCGATGTCTTGGGATGCACGCGGAGAACGAAAGTTCCATTCGCTACCTTTATGTTCCGTGGCGAGGCAGATTCTTGGTGGGAATCATGAAGCGTACCCATCCACCTTTTCAAAGATGTCATGGGAGACATTTCAGAAGCAGATTCAATGACAAGTACTTCCACGAAAGTATTCGCTATATGAAGGAAGTGGAGTTTATTAGACTAAAGCGAGAATAACATGACATTTTGTCCAAAGACGAGGCGAAGTTCGCGGAGTTATCCGAGTTTGCACCTCATTTGGTGGAGAATGAGGAACGTATGACGGCGGATGTTTTTAGAGGTTTGAAACCCGACATACGTCAAGATCTCATTTCTCATAAATTTCTCTCTATTCGGATGTTGTCAGCCAGGCTCGGTTGTTAGAGGCGAGATAACGAAAATACGTTCAACCGAGGGATCATAACCGAGGATCATATCAAGAGATAGCATCATCGAATAACGATAACCGGCGGAGAAAGAAGAATACTGACAAAAGCGGTAACCACTCTGGTGGTAATCGTGGCCATGAAAATAGAAGAAGCGAGCCTGGGAGGAGATTTTAAAAGAGGAGATTCAACAACGACCATTTGAAGACGTCGCCTTGAAGCAACTAGTTTTAGGGAGGAGAACGACCACCGATCGTATGTTACAAATGCGGAAAGAGGGATATATCAGCCCCAAACCGCCCCACAACAGTTTTTAAGGTATGCTATAATTGTGGAAAAGAAGGACATATCGCTTCGAGATTATGACGATATCGAAACCCAGATCCAAGTGGGATGGTGACTCAAAAGATGTCCCGTAAAAGTCAAAGTCAACGATTCTTGGAAGAGCGTTTGTCGTGACCGGTCAAAATGCGAGGAACCCAAACGAAGTTAGCACAGTTAGTTAATTATAAATTCTTGCGAAGTTTATACCTTACTAGATATCGGTTCTACCCATTCTTTTATCTCTCTTTACTTGCGCTCAACGTTTAAACTTGACTCACGGAGAAATTAGACTTTGACCTATTTATGGAAACTCCGCTAGAGAAACTTTCATTACATCCGTTGTTTATAAATCTTGCTTGATTCAGTTGGCACTATCACATTACCGTTAACCTTATTTCTATAGAGATATTTGCTTTTGATGTGATTTTAGGATTGATTGGTTAACTACTCATCATGCCAAATTGATTATTTTCTTAAGGTTGTTAGTTTTCATATTCCTAAGCAACCGTTATTCAATTCAAGCAATCAAACCATTGTAGTCAAACATTTTCATATCAAGCCATGAAGTCATTCGTTTATTACGGATGTCAAATTTTCTTAGTCCATTTTATGGATTTGAATAAAGACACGCGTCGATTTGAATAATATTCACGTTGTTATTGATTTTTCCGACGTATTTCACGAAGAATTTCTTGGCTTACTCCCAAAGCTTCGATATTAAATTTTGTATCGACTTTGAATCCAGACAAAACTCATTTCTAAAATCTCATATCGAATGGCTCTATTGAACTTCGTGAGTTAAAATTCAACTATAGAATTTGGTACTGAGCCTTTATTTGTGACTTCCTTTGTGGAATTCACCTAAGCGAACTCTCTATAGGGGACGTCATATTCGTATGCGATAGTAAATCGATAGGTGTCATTGTGACGTGTTATCCAAGATTGGGATATGAGTCACGATTGAGAGCAACCTAAGTCGATAATCGAAATACGTAGCTTTCAGGCTTAGTTGGTTATTATCGGAGATTCGTTGAAGGATATTCTCGAATCGCTATTCCATTAACGCAAATGACTCGTAGAGATACAAAATTCGAATGGAGCAAGGAATGTGGGAAGAGCTTGAAGAACTCAAGAGGAGACTCATTTCAAAGACATGTTACGACCATGCCATCCTCGAAAAGCGAACGTGGTAGGCGCGTGTTGAGTAGAAGATCATATGCGGAACGAGTGCGATGATGTCAAGTATACGATAGAGCCAACTTTAATAGAAAAAGTTAAGGTTGCTCAAGCCACCCACCCGGAGAGTTGATGCGTATGAAGAAGAAAGTACAAGAAGGAGCTATTTTAAGCGAGAATTGATGAAGAAGGAATACTTGAGTCCACTCTAGACTTTGTGTTCTAACGACTACGATTTGAAATACAAGATTATGATGGAGGCACACAACATACACCATTTGCAATCCATCACGGAAGTACTAAAATGTATCGTGATCTTGACATACATTTTGGTGGAATAATATGAAGAGAGAGATTGCAAAGTTTATCTCGATGTGTTTAACTTGTCAACGTGTAAAAGCGGAGCATCTAGTACCTAATTAAGATTGCAACCACTTGAGATTCGGAATGGAAGTGGGAACACATTACCTATGGATTTCGATACGGGTCTTCCCAAGGTTTCTCAAGGCATAGATGCTATTTGGGTTATTGTTGATAGATTAACCAAGTCTGCTCATTTCTTGCCGACACGAGACTTATTCCTTGAACGTCTTTCTAGTATGTACGTAAATGAGATTGTGAGATTGCATGGCATGCCAAGTATCCATAGTTTTGGATCGTGACCCAAGATTCACTTCAAGATTTTGGGTTAGCTTGCAAAAAGCTATGGGCACGCAATTTGCGATTTAGTTGGCATACCATCCCCAAACGGATGGGACAATCGAGAGGACTATTCAAACTCTTGAAGATATATTAAAACTCGTGTCCTAGATTTCAAAGGTAGTTGGGATAAGTATTTACCATTGGTGGAATTCTCCTACAACAATAGTTATTAAACAAATATAGGTGTGGTTCCATTCAAGCATTATATGGACAAAAAATGTCGTTCTCCAATATGTTGGGATGAAGTGGGTGAAGCAACATTGTTGGGACCCGAAGTTAGTACGTATGACTACCTAGAAAAGATCCAAATGATTCGACAACGTATACAAGCAGACAAGATCGACAAAAGAGTTATGCGGATCTTCATCGAAAGGGCGTGGAATTTAGTGTGGGGATCATGTATTATTGCGAAGTTGCTCCATGGAAGGAGTTACAAGATTTAGGAAGAGAGGAAAGCTCAATCCACGATTTATCGGTCCATTTCAAATTCTTGACCGAGTAGGAAATGTAGCCTATAGACTTGCGTTACCTCTAAGTATGTCTCGTGTTCATAATGTGTTTCACATATCGTACTTCAGTAAATATGTGAAAGACCCGAACCACGTTATAGAGTTAGGCCGGGACGAGATAGTCAAGACTTAACGTATGAGGAGGTACTGTCAAGATTTTGGATAGGAAGGAGCATGTCCTATGTACACGAAAGGTCATACCACAAGTTAAAGTTTTGTAGAGGAATCATGCTATAGAGGAAATGACACAGGAATTGGAAAGCGAAATGAAAGCGAGGTATCCTCACCTTTTCAAAACACCAGTATCGTGACGTCAATTTCGAGAGGACGAAATTTCATAAGGAGGGAGGTTGTAAGACCCGAAAATTTTTTTAAATAAAAGGAATTTCCTTTATCTATTATTTTGAAATAGTAAGGGTTGATTTGATTAATGTGGATAGTTAAGGGTTAAATACACAAATATTTCAAAATAAGCAAGTGGTTATAAAATATCATCATTGTTGTTTGGGAATATTCGTTTGGTCGTGGAATATTAAATCTTTTGGGAATATTAAATGTGACGGCCGGTAGCGACCATGTGTGGGCCCCATAACGGATAAGCGATTGGATGAAGAAAACGACAAAGTATGGTTGTTATAAATAACAGGCGTAGTTATTACCAATTAAGACTGTTGGAATACCCGGTGGTTAAAACACACTAATATCTGCCGTTGTTGAGCAAGAAGCACACGGTATTGCATCAATTATTGATTCTTACGTAAGAAGGCACTACTCAATAATTGTTACGATAATTCTTATTCAATTATTTTATTTTATTGATTAATAATTTTGCGTTGGTATTTTATATTATTCTTTGTTTCAATAATTGTCATTACACAAGATTTTCATTATCGGATCAATAATTCATATTATTTGAATAATATTATTAGATAACATTATTGGCAATGTCTAGAAAGTTTACATCTAAGGAGAGGTTTGGTCACCTAATTGCGCGCCAAGAAGAGAAAATCTTATCGAAAGCCCCTCTTTCTGGGAGCGACTGGTTGTCATAAATGTGATTATTCGTAATATTATTTGTGAATAATTAATTATTGATTCATATGATGAGGAAATATTTATTTTATATGATATATAAATGATGGATTTATTTATTTTATGGTTATTAATGAAGGAATTAATATTTTAGATAATTTTATTTGTATTTTTACAATGAATTGGGAGGTATTAAAAGATCAAATATTTTGTTATTAAATGACTTTATTGGTGAGTTATAATATTTAATCCAAACCATTGGATGGATTTTGTATTTTTTTTGGATATGTTATACATATATAAGTTGAGTATATGTCCACAAATTTTGAACCGAATTTAAAATGAAAGTATAATTTATTATGAATTTTAAGACAAGTTGTTGATAATTAAAAATTAAGTTATAAATGTTTTTTGGTGGAAAATTTTAAATTGGTGGGCCCCACTTTTGGTTGGTGAGAAATGTGCTCAATTGAATTTTCAAATGTGGTGGGCTTGAAGTTTGTTTAATTATATTATTATTTATTAAGTTAAATTTTACGCTTGGCGTTCTAACATTTTCCTATAAATAGAGGGCTAAGTTAGAATTGAAAATCACACCGAAACAAAGTTTTCTCTCTTTCTCTCTATATTATTGAGCGTATTTTGTGAGTATTTAGATACTTTGAGAGTTCTTTATTCAAGTGCAAGTTTCATTCAAAGATCATAACCTTTCCTTCCAAAAAATCGATTCTTTGAGGTAAAAGGATGTTATTTTTTTGTAATGATATTATTTCTTCAATATCATTATCTTTGAAATGTTGATCTGAAGTTTTTATCAAATTTGGAACTTTTTCATGTTACTATTCATGGGTTACTATTCATGAGTTACTATTCACGAGTTACTATTCATGAATTACTATTCACGAGTTCTTATTCACGCAGTACTATTAATGAAGCGTGAAAATGTTTTTTGTGGAATTTCTATCTTTTGGTATTTGAGTTACTATTCACGTATCGACACTATTCACGATATCTCGGCACTATTCACGATATCGACACTATTCATCGAAAAATAAAATTTCTTCTTTTTGTCCAAAATATCTATTCGGATACTAGCTTTGATTGTATCCATGTTTTGATCATTCTTGAATTTTACACCACTATGATTATTTTTGAGGTATTTTTGGACATGGATAAAACAAAGTACGAATCCTTAATCCTTAATCCTTGTCATTTTGTTTCCTTTGGATTCGTTTCTTTAAAAATATTTTCATCATCCTCGGTCTTAAATGATGATATTATTGAATATCTTTGGCACGTAGTGCAAAGATGAATGATTTCTGAAGAATATCTTTGGCTGTAGTGCAAAGATGAGAGTGTTTAAATGAACATGACCGATCGATGAATATCTTTGGCCTTTAGTGCAAAGATGAGCAGTGTTTAAATGAACATGACCGTGATGAATATCTTTGGCCTTTAGTGCAAAGATGAGCAGTGTTGAGATGAACATGACCGATTGATGAATATCTTTGGCTGTAGTGCAAAGATGAATATTTGATTTGAGATGAATATTGATTGATGTTACAGGATAAAATATTGATGATGGAATTTGTTAAATTCATAGATTATAGTAGATTTCATTCTCTACGTAACTCTTTCTATGAATTATTTTTCCATTTATGAATATTGATCTGAAACTTGTTGTCTATTGTATTCTATCGATTTTTTCTGTTGGAGACTAACGATAATTTGTAGTATATTATCTTAGTCATAGTATTCTTTTTGGGCTAGTTGAGCTCACCCTTTTCCTTGTTGTTCCATTTTCTTCTCGGGAGGGCGAGAATGTAGCGAGTACTAGTCGGGGTATGGAATGAAGGTTCTAGAGAGAGTTGTTTAGTAGTCCTCACCATTTTTGTAAAATAATGTATCAATAATTATGATGGGGATTTATTTGAGTGTGGATATTATCTAGAAGACAATATTATATTTAAACTCACGATATATATTGTCGTATTTCACACGACATTTGTATTATTGAAGTTGTAGTTTGCTTCTTGTACCATGTATTTGGCGACTCAGAATGGGTGTTGTGTATACCTATTTTGGGGGCGTCACACTCGACATATCATCCTCAGACGGATGGACAGTCAGAGAGGACTATTCAAACTCTTGAAGATCTATTAAGACTCTATGTCTTTGATTTCAAGGGAAGTTGGGACAAGTTCTTACCATTGGTGGAGTTTTCCTACAACAACAGTTATCAAGCAAGTATTTGCATGGCTCCATTCGAAGCGTTGTATGGAAGAAAGTGTCGTCTCCAATATGCTGGGATGAGGTGGGAGAAGCAACGTTGTTGGGACCGGAGTTGGTACGTATGACTACAAAAAAGATTCAAACGATCCAGTAACATATAAAAACCTCACAAGAGAAAGGATGTGGAATTCGATATAGGAGATCATGTGTTGTTACGTGTTGCCCCATAGAAAGGAGTTACGAGATTTGGAAAGAGAGGAAAGCTCAATCCTCGATTCATCGGCCCATTTCTAATCCTCGATCGAGTAGGAACTGTGGCCTATAGACTTGCTTTACCGCCAAGTATGTCTCGTGTTCATAACGTTTTTCACATATCCATGCTACGTAAATATGTGGAAGACCCAAACCACATTATTGAGTTAGAACCGGACGAAATAGCGAAATATTTGACGTATGAAGAGGTTCCTGTTCAAATCTTGGATAAGAAGGAACATATTCTACGCACCAAGGTTATACCTCAAGTCAAAGTTTTGTGGAGAAACCACGATGTTGAGGAAATGACTTGGGAGTTAGAATCTGAAATAAAATCAAGGTATCCTTACCTCTTCGACATACCAGGTACGTACCCTAATTTTGAGGGCGAAATTTCATAAGAAGGGGAGATTGTAAAACCCCAACTTTTTGAATAAAGATGAATTTTCTATAAATATTATTTTGAATATTATGGAGTGAAATTGATATAATGTTATAGTTGTAGGTAATATTTATAAATTTTGAAAAGTACATAAGTTGTTATATAATATTCAATTGCTTGGGGAATATTCGTTTTAACAGAAATATTCGCATAACAAGCAGACAATCATTGGTGGACCCCTGGCGGAATTATTGTCGGATTGAAAAAATGACAAAAATACTTTATGAAAATAACGGCGGAAGTTTTACCGTTAACTGTTGAAACACCCGGTGTTAAAAATACAATAATACGCGTGGTTTCATAGTAGCACACGGTATTAATTATTGATGCTTACGTGATAAGTCACTCAGTTTTGTTGGTATTATTAATGTAATAATATAAAAAATCTTTTTATATAAAACAGAATACTTTTATAAAGTTATTCTATGAATAGAATATATTATATTCTATTAGGCATAGTGTTGCATAGTGTCTGCATAGTATTTTGCATAGTAAAATCTTTTTATATAAAACAGAATACTTTTATAAAGTTATCTATTTTATTAGACAATAATTAGAATATATTATATTTTATTATGCATAGTGTTTGCATAGTGCCTGCATAGTGTTTGCATAGTAAAATCTTTTATAAAGTTATTCGTTTTATTAGATTATAAATAGAATATATTATATTTTATTTAAAAGATTTTGCTTTAAATATGGACCGTCGATTAAAAGTAAATCAATCTGATTATTTCATGAGTTAATTCTTATCGATCCATTTTTCTATAAATAGAAGCTCATTCCTTCATTATTTTCTTACGAATTCTTTGAAAACTCTAGAGATAAACTATAGAGAGAAAGAAAAAAGTATCGCCACTTCTTTACTACTTATATATCCAAATTACTCTTCTTCTAAAGGTATGGAATATTATTTGTTGTACTCGTAAGAGGTGTTATTCTTTTGTATTCATGAAGAGAACTTATGTTATTCCATTCTTTATTATTACATTGGAATAACTCAGATATCTGTGGGCTACCCTATACTTGGTAACATTCTTCTATTATTACGTCTTTATTATTACATTGGAATATCACATGCAAGTTTTTACTGTGGGACACAGATTCGCCTTTATTATTATTACATTGGAATATCACATGCATGCGTTTTACGTGGGACTGATAAAATCTTATTAGTATTACATTGGAATAACTTTGTCCATGTGAAATCCGCATACATGGTGATTTACATTGTTATTCCATTCTTTATTATTCTGTTGGAACATCCTGCGGTCAAGTAATTTCGCCTTTGACACGGTTCCTTTATTTAGTATTACATTGGAATAACACCATACTATTCAAGTACCGCATGCATGGTTATTTCTTTTGTTATTCCATTCTTTATTATACTCAGTTGGTTAAAACTTTGACTTCTATACTCCATGAAATTAGTGGAATATCCTTGATATTTGCGCTTCATCCAGTATCTTTTAATGGAAATATTCTTCTGAGCATTCTTGAATTGTACTCTACAAAGTAGTATCATGTTGACAATTTGGACGTTATCAGTTCCTAGATAAATTAATTTTTGAACTTGTTTTTATTGAATTCTTATATCATTGTCATCATCCTCGTGTTTATATTTTTTTTGAAAGTCAATACGTGCTTTTGTAGTGCATAGATGGACTTGGTATGATTATGATCGAGGATTATTGATTGTGTCGTGATCGTAATGTTACAAATGATGTGGTAAAAGTCCTCATTGCCCGTAGTGCATTGATGGGCCGATTGTTGGCATGATCATGACCATTAATGAATACACAAATATTCTTGGCCCGTAGTGCATGGATAATTGTGGTCGTGATACTAAAGAATATTCTTGGCCCGTAGTGCATGGATAATTGTGGTCGTGATACTAAAGAATATCTTTGGTAGTAGTGCGGGGTGATTTGATGATGTGGATTATTTAGTAGGAGTCTCGTGATAAAAGTCATGAAAAACCTTTTAAATCATAGAAGATAGTAGATTTTATTCTCTACTTGACTCTTCTAATGGATTGCTTGTTCACTGCAGTTAAACTTGATGTTTGTTATATTTTATCGGTTTAACTTTGTTGAAGGCTAATGATAATTTATTACGCATTATCTTAGTCATAATATTTCTTACTAGGCTAGTTGAGCTCACCATTTCTTTCCTTTATTCTCTTTAGGAAATGAGAAGCGTGGCATTGGGACGAGCCGGTCGAAAGAGTGATGAAGTGGGATGATAGTATTAGCTAGTAGTCCTCACTATTTTGTTA